>JAVFBZ010214153.1:0-17540 GCA_032466195.1 Katharina tunicata
AATAAATGACTTTATTTAACATATGTACAATAACTTTTCCACATATGTAAAAATCTTTTTCACATATGTTAAAAAGATTTCCACTTATGTCAAATAATCAGAGAAGTGATAAAACGGCTTGCCATATGCAATGGCTATCTCCTGTAAAGTTTTGGCGCAATATAATTTACGAAATCGAGGCTGCAAGAGAAAAGTGAGTAATTGCCGGTTGATATGAATTTATTTTACATATGTACAAAAGAGCTCCACTCACCTTTTTTTTAACATATGTTAAAAAGAATTCTACATATGTTAAATAAACGTTTATTTTACATATGTACAATTCTTTTTAACATGTCAAATAAGGAGAGGAGTGATAAAACGGCTTGCCATAGTCAGCTAACAATAGATAACTACTTTATACGAAACATCAGACAATATGTACAGAACGTCCCCGGTACCTGTTTGAATCCCCTTAACGAGCGTGTCCGTCAAAAATATCCTTTTAGTTATATTTCATAATATAGTTTTTTGAAGTTCTTAATTGGGGGTTTGGCTCAATTTTCTGTTATTATTTGTTGAGCAGTCACATTGAACTATATCTAAACAAAATTTGAAACATTTTAATAATTTAAATCGAGCCGGGCTATATTTCAAAGCCTCACAGTGCGGGGAATTTAACTTTGAAGCTATCTCATTCGTATCTCTCTTCGGGTTTGTAGCGTTTCATTTAGTTATTCATTTATTTGTTAGTGTGCTTCCTTGTTGTCCAGAACAAACCCGGTTCGAAGACTAAGAAATGATAAACTGATGCTGTCCATTTGTCTTATACGTATCATCTGATAACGATTTCTTACGTTAACCGCAGTTGTACAAGCCGGAGTTCTGTGGCTGGTCTTTGCTAGAGTGCAGCATTTTCCGATGGTAATCATACACCTCCTTCGTCTTATCATCGGGGGGTGAAGTGAGGAGCCGAGTGGAGCACGGAGTAACAAATACATGGTGTAACAAGGTTCAGAGTATCGACTTTCAGAGTGCTCGGAGTTTTAGAAAGGAGAGGCGTACCAAGAGTATGTAGGCCTATTGCTCCTGTCCACATTAATTTGATAATGGACTTGTATTTAAGGGATTTATAACCGACCCTTCCACTTTATCGGATTCCACACAAATGGCCATTTGACATCCAGCGATTTTGCACTTTGCTCCCTTGATACCTAGTAGGTACCTTGCATTTTTGGTTAGCCCGCTAGACGATCATATTGAAAGAGTCGAAGTTGTCAATATCACGAGTGATATTTCAAATTAAGGCACCGGATATTCTTTAATTTCTAACAACATACTGTGACATATGAAACACACAAAAACAACAAACGTCAGACCTATAGGTCAGTCTTTTATTTGGGTAATGATTTGATTAGACAACTGGGAAAACAGATAATTTGATAAGTTTAGTTTTTGTCTGAAACAGGTGTTTATGTATCATAACTTGCCATCCTTCTATTGGCACAAAAAATACTAAGTTTGAGATAATTTTTCACATAAGTCATTTTTGAAGGCGACCACATGTAACTTGTGTCTAATCTAAGCGGTTCGGTTTGTTTGTTAAACGCCTGAGGATCATAACACAGCTTGATTGTGTTTTAACACCAAGACGTCATTCAGTTGAAACAGTTCACATGTTCGATACATTTTGAAATAAAACAGTAAACTTATTGGAGAATTTGATTGACTTATCGAACAATATTTGTTGACGCTTAATGTGGGCGTGGGCATCTATTACAAGGTCAGCAGTCATTCAGTCCTACAAAACATCTAGGTTTGTATATGTACATTAGATATTGAAGTACGGTAAGTTTGCTTATAATTAAGTGTCATCGACGATGCAGGTACTTGTCAGAATCTGGTTTATCTATAGCGTGTAGAATATAAAACACTTCAAACATGAAGTAGAACTCTGGGTTGTTTTGATCTTAACCTGGGGATTCTAGTCACAATGAAGGCACGAAAAGCTGGCCTATCTCTTCTCCTAAAGAATCAATTGGAGCTCTTACAGCTGTCTGTAACACCAACATATTTACATAAATATTTATACAGTAGTGTTTTCCTACAGCTTCATCTGTTTGTTAGGCTGACGTGGAGTTCGTCTTGTAAAGTAAGTGTGGACAGACTGCATGGAGTGGTCGTGACTAAAGTGTATCGAAGGGTTGAGCTTTCCCTCCTTTTTTCCCATTTTCCCTGTACCAAGGCATTTTATATCTCTGTCCATCGTCCCGTAGTACATTTGATTCAATCAGTTCAACAACAGCTTGTTTCTTCTGTAGACTGGCAAGGCTGTTACTCAAAGAGCTATTCGTACTGTAACCGCCAAATACCCAGAGAAGAAATTATCTGTCCGATTCAACACTTACGGTTTACCTGTAGAAAAATCAGGTGCAAACGATAATTAGACTCTGAGCCCATATTTTTGCGTCTGAATTGACAGTCGATATATACTATTAACACTAAGGGATTTAACGACATATTTGTACAGCTGTTTCTCGAAATGTAATATGCATGTTGAACTTAAAGTGTATGTTCATCTTTACCTCCAACTTTAGAAGTGTTACTATGCATAAAACCTTGGTATAATGGTAATTGTATAATCCAACAGATACAACATTTTCATTTCAAATTGTGCAGTTAGCCGACAGATTTTCATTTTTTTTTTTTATTTTATCCAAACTGTCTATATGCATTACAAGCTCCTATCACAGTGGTAATGACTTCATTAACAAGTCCGAACTGCTAGACATACCCCGTGGCCTGCAGCAAATACGAATCATGTGGCTGCAGGCTTTGAAGCATGTATATTAAAATATGCCTCAAAGCTTTTGAAGCATGTATTATTAAAATATGCCTCAAAGCCTTGACATTTTGTGTCATGGTCAAATTAAAAATTCCGGCTCTGTTATGACTTGCGTAATACTATCAGGCCCAATTTCCAGAACAATCCTAACATTATTGACAGAGAAATAGTCCATTTAGTTAGTGTTACATCATCAACAACAAGAACAAGAACAAGAAGAACATCAACAACAACAAAAGCGCCAACAAGAGAGTGAGTAAGATCTAGACCCCGTTCACCACGGGGTTGAAACAAAACATCCCGTCAAGTTGCTGTTAGCAATTGAAGAGTATCGATCTGTGTTATATAGGAAATGAGCAGCTCCAATAGAATTAGTCACTAGATATTTACTCAGACATGTTGGCTGGTATAACAATCCTAAGGCATAACTCCTGGCATTATATTGTGGTTCTGGTTTCATTCAATCATGTCTGGATTGTGGAACAGAGCTGTAGAGTGCACCTTCAAAACAAAACAAGGGTGTAGTTAATGACGTGAGTCACGTGACATGTGCTTTATTTGAAAGGACTCAAGCCAAGAACTGATTCAGCTATTATAGTCGGATACGCACCAAAAAAATAAGTATATTGTCTTAACACAGAATTAATCGATATGTTCTTAAGCATATTTAAATTAGGATGTGTCGATTTTAATGCTCAATCAAGTTGAAGCTTTAAGGTACCGACGTTTGTTTGTTTGATTGAAAGGTCTAAACCAAGGTCTGGACTTTTGTTTGTTTGTTTGTTTGTTCGGATGTTTGTTTGATTGAAAGGTCTGAACCTGCACAGATAATATTTGTTGAAGAGAATATCAAAATTTAGATGAAAATAATTGTATTTCATATAGCCTCTGGCTTCTTTTCTTTTCCCCAAGTAACTTTATTTGAGGGTTTTAATGTTACTTGATTTGTGCTGTTACTCTATTGGCGTATTAACTCTTTTGGCATGTGTACCATTTAGCAAATAACAAATCGTCAAGGCTCGTCACGCCATCTTTGTTTACTCGCCACGCTTGTGTCTCTCACTGTTTATAAATTTTCACAACCAGGTGAGGGAGGGTGTAACAATCTGTTTATACACGCTCTATGTTTACAGCCTCAGGTTACGACTGCTTATACAATCTGGTTATATAGCATTGTCCCCTATATTAAAACGTTGTCAGAATTAATACACAGCGCAACTCCACAACATGTCTAAACACAGAGCTTTGAAATTGTATTACCAACAGTCACAACTAGACACAAATGAAGATAACGAAAGTGAACACAAGCTAAATCAACTGTTTCATCATGAGCTTAATTATAGTGTTAATTAATGGAACATTCACATTGTTCGTTTCATGTTCCAGTAGTCTATACTTCCACACGATAAAAGCTCGCTGATATACTTTCATATGCTATTATGTGGATTTATGTGCTATTAATATCATTCTAAACTAAATAATCACTTCGTATTTTTTACCACGCCATCCTCTTTGTCCATGTGTATCAACACTGTGATTTGAATACGGGCTATCCTATTTAGCCACTTAGTGTTTCGAGTTCATTATTTAATTACCGTGCATATCTATCATATGTGACTATGTATTTTATCTATCAGCATAAAAAAACGGGAAGAATGTGTCCGTCAGTATATTGCTGTACTTTAATGGTCATTTGGCGAGTCCTAAACGACTTTAAGGTCAAAAGCATACATGGTGCTTCATCGTCAGATGTTACTTAAATTACTAAATGTAAATCTTGTTTTACTATTAATAATTTATTTGATAGATATGCTGGTTGGTTGCTTTGTTGCTTGGTTTTTTGATTGATTGATTGATTGATTGATTGATTGATTGAATGATTTCGACTGCTTGTCAGTCAATCAAATTGTTTTTGAAGAAAAAAAGTGGTTTGATTCTTGACATATTATTTAATCTTGATCCTGCAGTTCATAACACAATTGTATATATTTAGACTAGCAAATGACACAAATAGAGTTTTTAAAAAGATTATTTTAAGAAGCTTTGCTCCATAGCATATACTTCCTGAAATGGAAGCCAAACGGAACTAGTCGCTTCAAGCTGTTGTAAGACGTCCTTCCTATATGTAAACTGTGGAGCCATTTGAGCTGTTCTGAGTACCGTTTGTCTCAATCTCACTTGACGAAGGCGACGAACTAAAGAATGACACTTAAGTGGTATTGTAACATTTATTTACAGTACATTATAAAGTATGAAAGGCCAAAGATCTAAAATCACGGAGAAAGTAAAATAGATCAGAGGAAGTCTTTCTACTGAACACATGCTGACGAACGGTCCATGTCATATATATTTAGAAACTGACGCCATGTAAACAACATTGAAATCACTTTTGATGTCTCATATTTATGTAGATGTATACACACCTTTTTTAGTTAGTACTCAGTGTCTTTGATCTCCCAACTCAGGTGGGACAGCACGTGAGAAATACTATAAATTCCCGTGAGTGTGTAATGATGCATTAGGACAAATATGAGGCCACCACTTATATTATGGGCCTAATAATGGGGTACTATTCATACATCATGTCTGGTCGAGATTTGTCTGTCTCCAAAAGCCTATCCATATATACCCATTCGAGCCTGCCTTATCTCTGGTTATCAAATAATAATGTACGCCGTATGGGTGTAGGCCTATTCATTTTGTATACCCGTAACGAATCCCCCTACAAAAACGTATGGCCATAAATAATGGTTAGGTAGACGTCGATTCAAACTCCACTTTATCAGAGCTTCCTCTGGTAGAGTGGATGGTTGCATCCAAATATTGGCTTAAATCCATTTTCACCTTTTTAAATTTATTTTTCTAAAAAAAAAAAATTTGTAAAATGTTATCATAAGAAAACTTAATTTAAAGCCAGATTTGTAACCGTATAATTCCTGAGAAACGGCAGACGACAGAATCTTACATGGATAGCATGTCATTTCGAATCCCAATACATAAAACGTGTATAATTGACAGATCATTTGACGAATGTATATTCTGTTATTCGGCTGCACTCATTAGTATAGGCATAACACTTTCCTATTGATGTCCATTTTCTTGCACATGTCATTTTAACCTATAATTATTCGTGTATTGTAAAGTCAGTAACTATATTAACATTTCATATGGTAAAAAATAAAATTCTCAAATTAATTGTTTTATATAATAGAGAGTGGGAGTTATAATGCGTGTAGTAAATCAATATCACATTAACTGGTTAGGATTGATAGCTATTTTACATTACCGGTATTGATTCAGTTTTTAAGCTATAACTGCAAACTGTAATTACATTGTGCTGTAACGGTCAATAAAATACCACTCAATATCTTCCCAAGCTCGACACAGAACACTACTGGGTACTCCCTGATAACTCGAGTCTCTACAAATTCACTGGTTTACAAACTCAGTACAAAAAAAATACTTCAACTTGGTAAGTGATAATATTTTCAATGGTTGTAATTTACAGAATTTGTACATCATAAAGGATATCTTTAAGTCGGAGGTAGTTTATCGTTGAATAAAAGTCCTGTCGTAATTCATATTTACTTTAGAAGTTGGATTTTTTTTAAAATCCCGCTGGTATTGAAAAGGTGTATAGACTCAAATGTGTCTGTGTTTGAGTTCTATTCAACCTGAAGACATGTCACATAGTGCTTAGGATATACTTTCAAATAATTTACAAAGAGGGCAGACGCCGTATATACTCCAATGACTGCGTATATATAATGATGCTTCTCAGACCACACTGTACCAGGCAAACTTGATGTCAAAGGGGCTTTCATTTTGACACGTGACTGAAACACGCTTTGTCATTGGGTCACTCTGACATGACGTAATCTGCCTGGATACTTTTGTACTATTATATATGAATATTAAGCATCTTGTAGTGCACAAAACCTATGACTCATCGTTAGATCATTCACACTTCGGTAAACATTTAAAACAATATTTTCGCGTATTTTGTTCTTCAATCGATGTAACTACATGTGTTCACGTGTTCACCTGCATGTGTTAATTTGACTTGTAATTACATGCCAGTGAATTCATTTGTCTGTGCCCATTCCGGAGTTAGATCAAACAATTAAATAATTAAATCTGTCTATCAAAATGATAAGTGGGACGGTGTCAATATGGTAAACCTATTCCGTATATATACCCTGACTGGTTACACGACTGACACGAACTTAACACAGAGTCGACATGCTTCACTACCAGCATGGAATGTGCTTACATTTCTGTGTTTCTTCAACCGGACAACGGGATCCCTGTGGGAGGCGGGCCGTGGAGTTGTCATAAAGACTAAATATGAAACCCAAAATGACCAGCCGTTAAAATAATTACAAATCAGGCAGCAGGTATTTTAAGTCTTTTGTTTTCAACTCTCGTTACAAAAATAATTTATATTTTGTCCCTCTGTACTGAAACTAAAATGTTTGACTTTAAAACGTCTCCATTTTTTGTGAGAATTTATTTTGGGTTCAGTAAGTGAAAATAATTCAATATAATATACAGATTTCAAACAAAGAATTAACAGCTGCCTATAAGGTCTTTTCAGAACCATGGCTCATGACTTTTAAGCACACGCCCATATACCCCGATTGATTGATCAGATATAATGAGCACAAAGCTCAATGATTGCTTAAGGTTGGCCGGGTTTTGAACGGTAGACATTGCAGGCAGCTGTATATTGAGGATAGCATTCACTATTTATTATTTGTCACAAACAGCATTGCCGAAGGGCCGTATCGTAGCTCTTCTCATAGAGGAAATTGTCAGAGTTGCACTGACATTTGACACTTACTAACAACTCCACAGTTATTTTTAAGCATAATGTGTTGGGCCATTATAGTATTGCTTAAATCGGTTTGAAACATCTGCGACTACCGTGACAGAAACTCCGTCGTATTTTAAATTTTACAGATATATATCATGACACTCTGGGCTCCGAATAAAAGGAACTATTCTTAAGAACTATAGGGAACTATTTCTCAACATGACTGCGGTCTTTGTGTGTCTCTTAAGTTTTTGAATGCCCTATCTACCAGTTACATATCTATAACCTGGTTGATGGTAATGCCAAATGGTCTCGAATAAAAGCTGTATTCTTGTGATGAGATGAACCGTAAGACTGGATATAGGTACAGTGACATTTTCTCATATGAGGAGTGACAAAGCTGTCATGGAAGCCTCATGCTAAGTACACAGTTCCAAGTACATGTATTAATGTTTGCATAATTATAATCTTCATTTTCAAGAAGAAATAGGTTATTAAATGAAAGTTTCGCTTACAAAGGATAACAAATTATTCAAGCCCAGCAGCATTCTGTTCTTCTAATCATACGCTCAGATATATACAGTAACCATTTTATATAGATCTTAAAGTGCCTGTTAAAACTTCATGCACCGCTGGCACACAGACAAGTTTTGTAGTGAATTTAATTTAACTAGCCCTACATCCGGAAATTGACCCCGAGGGCAATTTATTAAGTTTATTTGAACATTTACTGAGTCAAGTGTAAATCCTCTGGCGATTTTAGAAAAGATCGTTGTTTGAAATAAACCCAAGCGCCATTTATGTGACAGTGAAGGAGGACTCACAAATGTCTTTTTCCGCTTCTTTAAAAGCCCGTGAATCGGGAACCAGATCAGCTGTACAATTCAGGCGTATACATTTAAAATAATCAGTGTTTTAAAACCCTGTCCTTCATTAATCTGAGAACATAGATTTTAAAAGAGAAAGTCTTAATGATCTCAGCAAAAAGAAATGTTTTCTTTGTTCAATGAGTTATTTCTTTAGAGTTAAAAAAAAGTATGAATATATATGTATTGAAATTGAACGTTTATAATGGTGGTTAGGAATTCAATGTTAAACCTATCTAAAAAGAACCGCCGTCTCCCCAGTCATATTTAAATGAAGCAAGCTTTTTAAGAACCAAATTCCCGAAAAAAAATAAAAACAATACGATTGTTAGCTAAAGAACCAGTCTTTAAAGCTCAAAACTGTTTTCTAGGGGTAATCACTATAGATTAGTACTTATTCTAACATTCGGTTCACGTCGCTCATAATGGGGAAAATATTGTGTAGGATACATACTCAGCGGAAAAACAAAGTAGACTACGTAGCAGCTTTGTCAATGAACATGTGTTAGTTCCCTTTACTCTAACCACCGGAACTCATTTATCCAATTAGAGTGTGACCTTTGACCACAAGGGCTGCCCTAGAATCCACAGTCTACGGTCTATCTGTGGAACAGTATACGGAAGCGGTCTGTGTAACACTTGCTAGTTCAATTTTCGTTTTTCGTTTCTTCTATTCTGAAACCTATATACCTGTAATGGTTAAAGTAAGTAGTAAGTATTGAAATGATAGACAACTGAACGTTAGTATCGGCAAATATACATGTGTCATAATAGTTCGTTTCGGTTAACTCTCACAATTATCTTTATTGAGTTTATGCAGTTTCGAAAACCATTAACCACAAATGCTTGACGTATGTTACTCAGATTGAATCAATATTTAATGAGAGAGAACTTTGAAGCAGGAAATAAGTGTCTTGTTCTTTGGTGCTGTCAATGATACGTTTTACACACAGACGTGATACATGTTCTGTTCTTTAGTCTAACGTAACAAATGCGTGTTAACAGTGGCTGCTATATCTCGCTATTTGCCGCCAGAGCTTGTTTATGTTTGTGATCAGTACCCATAATGATACAGACACACTGCCATCCTCCAATTTCTTTTCTCTTTCATGTTTTTGTCGCATGATGGTGTGTCACGCTGAGCTTGATGACGTTCCTGATTTATCTCTCCTTTCCTGTAACAGCTTAGAATTAATGCTACGAAAGGCAACATACTGGTGACTTCTTTAACCTGGTAGTGGATTTTTAACACATGTCGAGTTACTTCGCTATTTCGGAAGAAAACCAACGCACATAACATGGGAAAAGCTTGTAATTTCAAAATGCTCATTTTACAGAAGCTTGCTCAGCTGTGGTGTAAGTCAGCAAGATACAAATTTCTTAGAGTACCTGTTAAAGCAAAATAACACTTGTCCTGTCAATCAATATTTGGGGCTTTTCGTCTCACCACAAATACAGACCAAAACTGATGGAGAAAACATAATCGGTGTAATGCAGATTTAGTTAACTATACAGTTAAAGGCGCCTAGTGTTTATTCGTGTAAACACAGCTACTTACGGTTAAAGGCCGTAATAATCAACGGTGAGCTTTGTTTTGATGAACAGTCTCCATATATAATGGGTACTATTTTTTCGCGATTTTCTGGTATCAGGTAAAACCAATATAAATGATTTTGTTATGTGGTTGACATATTGACACTAAATGTCTGCCCATCTGATATCGCACACATTTACACGTGGAGGAATGCTTTAAATTTTAATTTCGAGCTACAAAACTAAATAACAGGCCCGCACTGCATTGTTTGTAATGTGAAATGAACTTATAACTTATAAAACTGGTCTTTGAGTTTCAAAATGATATGCCAGCGGATATTAGCATGCCCATGGCATTAACTTAGTCTTATGATATATCATTTTTTTCTGTAGCTTATGTCGAAATGAGGTGCCAATTAAACAGTTGAATTCAGCAGAAAGAAGCCACATGTATTATCATCTGGATGTATTTTAAGTGTCCTGTTCCGTCTAAGTAATATCCCTCTGTTTCAATGTGAGGGCTGAAATAATGTACGGATGTGTTGGCATATTGAAGCCGTCTATATACTTGGTGGGGATTCAGATTTATTGAGAATGAGAGTTTCTCGGCCAGCTGTTAATGTATACTACCGTGGGGATTGAGCGGATAGACACTCACAGACTTCACACCTATAGATTAAAGAGCCGAAAACACGATAATGGAAGTTCCGTCTGTCATGGGAACTGACAGAGCGAATGAAGATAGAGAACTCCCCGGGTTAAGTCTATTGGTCCTGAAGTCAAGGAAGGGTTTCTACAGATTCCTTATCTCTACGTTGTATATAAATGTTATACAACCTTAACATAGCTGTAATACAAAGATATATCATACCCCCCATCGCCACCACCGGGGATGATATCGCCTCTGTTTGAAATATCTAAAACCTAGAACGTAAATTCGAACGATCTGTGCGTATAAAAAGACCAAATAAATGTAACTGTACCATGGTCATGACCATTTGATAATCAATTGTGCATTGGGAACTGCCAGTGTTAAACAATAAATAGTATTCGAGTGCAGACTAGATGAAGAATGTGCTCAATTGCCATACCATGTAGTATAAATGTATATTATACAGTTTGTCTGGACTAGACCAATTAAGGCACGCAGTGATGATGAGACGTAAACAGTTTGTCTGGACTAGATAAATTTAGGCACACAGGGATGACGAGACGTAAACATTTTTTCTGGACTAGACCAATGAAGGCACGCAGTGATGATGGGACGTAAACAGTTTGTCTGGACTAGATAAATTTAGGCACACAGGGATGACGAGACGTAAACAGTTTGTCTGGACTAGACCAATTAAGGCACGCAGGGATAACGAGACGTAAACAGTTTGTCTGGACTAACCCAATTAAGGCTCGCAGGGATGAAGAGACGTAAACAGTTTGTCTAGACTAACCCAATTAAGGCACGCAGTGATGATGACACGTAAACAGTTTGTCTGGACTAGACCAATGAAGGCACGCAGTGATGACAAGACGTAAACAGTTTGCCTGGACTAGACCAATGAAGGCACGCAGTGATGACAAGACGTGAACAGTTTGCCTGGACTAGACCAATGAAGGCACGCAGTGATGACAAGACGTAAACAGTTTGTCTGGACTAGACCAATGAAGGCACGCAGTGATGATGAGACGTTAACAGTTTGTCTAGACTAGACCAATTAAGCCACGCAGTGATGATGAGACGTTAACAGTTTGTCTGGACTAGTCCAATGAAGGCACGCAGTGATGATGAGACGTAAACAGTTTGTCTGGACTAGATAAATTTAGGCACACAGGGATGACGAGACGTAAACAGTTTGTCTGGACTAGACCAATTAAGGCACGCAGGGATGACGAGACGTAAACAGTTTGTCTGGACTAACCCAATTAAGGCTCGCAGGGATGAAGAGACGTAAACAGTTTGTCTGGACTAACCCAATTAAGGCTCGCAGCGATGAAGAGACGTAAACAGTTTGTCTAGACTAACCCAATTAAGGCACGCAGTGATGACGAGACGTAAACAGTTTGTCTGGACTAGACCAATGAAGGCACGCAGTGATGATGAGACGTTAACAGTTTGTCTGGACTAGACCAATGAAGGCATGCAGTGATGATGAGACGTTAACAGTTTGTCTAGACTAGACCAATTAAGCCACGCAATGATGATGAGACGTTAACAGTTTGTCTGGACTAGACCAATTAAGTCACGCAGGGATGATGAGACGTAAACACAAAGGCCCAAAAATAATACTGAAAGAAAAAAATTGATGCCGTATAATTAAGAATGGATTACTTAGTTAATTTACACAGTCGACTTCATTTGAACCAACGGACTTGAAGAGATGGTGTGAAATGCGTCATAAGGTGGACAAAAAGTTACCACAGAAACGACAAACACGGATATTAGTGGTCATGGATTGACCCTGTCTGATCTCAGGTATTCACGAGTTCATTCCCGTCTGACAGGAATTAAATTTAGATTGGCACGGAACATGAAACCCGTCCAGAAATGAAATTAGCATTACCAGGTCTGTAGAGTATAACGTCTTAAAATGTAAGAATCGTTTCACATGTTAGAAGTATAACTACTGCTTAGTAAAACTACTAACCCTCTCGATCTGATTTTAGTTTTGACCATTAGAAATAAAATTGATATGATTTAAATATTAATTTGACCTTAATATCCTTTGCAAAACGATTCCGGAATTGCTTAATTGATTCAATAATTCTTTACTTCGCCAATGTTTTACATATATATTGAAAATTTCGCTTTATTTCAAATAGCAGCATAACTATAACTTTTATATCTGTGAGAATATAGGGAAAAGCAAAATAATAATTAAACGGTTAGCGGCATGTAAAGAAACAAACAAAAAACGATGAAATGAGAAAAAGATGATCAAATGAGCAAAAAAATCATTTTATGAAAGCACTTGCTCTAGCTTTACAGTTCACGTATTAGATAGATGTGACTTCTGTGCTATGATTTGATTGGAGACAAAAATAAACAATATATCGAGAAAATATTTAAAATACGAAATGAAAAGGGATATTTATATCATTCACATAGGTTTATAAAATGTATGATTGTATTTACATTGGCAACAAAACCTCAACATATATATAATAATAATTATGGAGAGAACTGCAGTGGAAAAAATATCAAAGAAATCGATAGTTAGTGTAAATTATATAGGTCCATTATATACTGAACAATACTGCATACGTAACGGAAGGTTTCCTAATTGGCTAGTAATTAGAATTTTTTTCTGAAATATTTACAAAACTGTTTATTTACTCAGTTATGCATACATACGGTTAATGTTTGTGTTGTCTTTGCTGACGAATCGATGCAGAGTCCAGACCAAGCTAGCTCTTTTGATCTTATTTTCTTTCTTTCTGTGGTTTATTGTTGTTGTAAGGAGTCTGTGAGCACGCCAGCCTTTCACTATCACCTTTTCCACTCTATACCATTCCAGATCACGCTTCTTACATAATAAACAAAGCTACCCTAGAAAATAAACCAGAGAGGAACATTCTTGAACCGATTATCAGAAACAGATGGCGTTATCTTCGAATCCAGAGGTAACCTCGTTGGGAAGTCAAAACGAATTTGATTTACATCATAGTCGGCAGCAAATGACAGAATCGCAAAAGATTCCTTACTCCCACTCCCAAACAAATTAAGTTCATTAATTAATATTGCCGATATTCTTCAATCTTCTATTCATGTCCCTGTTACATTTAACATTTTAATAGCTTGTCATCATTATAAACAACCTAACTCTAACTAGGGTTGTTTTGGGATAATGAAAATTGTACAGAAATGATTAAGATTTTAGAAAGTAAACAAGATGAAGTTGCAGGCGATGATCTATAGAGTACCACCACATGCAGGGAATGTAACAATCATACAATAGGGACAAACGTGACCGATGTTTTGCTTGACTATCATGTAAGTATTATTGGACAAACAGTTAACACGGTTCCAAACTCCACAGGTAAAACAGATTATAGTGGGTTTGTAAGAACCTGGGGAAAAAATTACCCAAAAGTGTTTGGAAAGGACTTTGTTCTGAAAAAAACAAAACGACAAAATTCTGAATTCCATTAGTGACCCTATAGTTGACCTGCTTGTAGATAAATTGATGGAACACTTCCGAACGGTGGCCGAGATGAATATTATATGATAGAACACAGTGACCACAGTGACCGTACTTGTGACGTCATAGACGCACAATGTAACCAACACATCACATAAAGGAGTTATACAATGCCATGCGTATTTTATCGTATGATATTTTATCAGATTTCCAGTATGGGTTTACATCAAAAATGGGCACAATAGACTGTATCTTTGCTCTGTACTATATTATAAATATTTTGATTTTGAATAGGCATAAAATGTACTGTGTATTTGTTGAACTAGAGACGTTTTTTGGTAAAGTAAATAGAGACTATATGTTGAGTGAACTGCTTTTCATAGTGTGGTTGTGATAATCAGTTGATTAGGATGATGAAAGTTATATACCATGCGGTGCGAACATAACAATTAAGTGTTCAGTTACATATCAATTATTCATATTTCTGTGATCTGGGTCAATGGCAGTGTTTATCACCTCTTATGGTTTCCTGATCCATAAGTGATGTATTTGGTGCCAAGCAAGTGATACAGGCACATTACCGATTGATCTATATTATGGTCAGTTTATTGAGATTGTTGGTCGTTTCTGTTATCAAAGGTTTTTCTGCAAATTTAATAAGCAAAAAATCTTTGTTTTATTTAAAGAAACATTTTTGTTATGTTAAAGTAGATATCCAAACTAAGATATATATATTTGTATAAAAACTAAGATATATATAGGAGGCAAGCAGAATTTTCTTTCTCTACATTTAAAGAAATATATATATTAATACAATGGTAAAGTCAGTATTACAGTGTAGTTTTTAGATCTGCAGCTAAAGCAATATCAACGATGTAAAGCTGTTTATACTCGCGGCCCAGTATCTATATGCATGTCCGGGCTGCCAAAAACGGTGCCAAATACTTGTGTATATTGTGAATTGTATAGATTAACCTTAGAGTAGAGTGTAACCAGTGTTCAATTTGTAGTCAAAGAAATTTGACTTATAAACTGTATAATCTTCAGAATGGTCATCATGCAGAATAACAACACTTAGCGTGTATCATTGGAGTAATGTGGTTAAACAATACTTACAAGAATGCCATTTTAATTACTTGTTTTTTTTGGAACTTCCGACTAACTTAGATATGTTCAGCTTAAATAAAAAATGTTAAATGTGGCATATCTTTTTGTTTCAAACTTTTCTCACTCAAATGAGTGACTCGGCGAGGTATTCACATATCGACTTATAAATGACGATTTGTTCAATAGTTGTTATTTGGGTACTGATATTGCGACATCCCGCGTTGAGAGAATACCTTAAGTTTTGTCACTCAAAATCAGTGGAAGATGAAGATTATTCCTTGTCATGTTGTCCAAAAGATTCCCAGTAAAGGGAATCTATAGTCTCAAACACTATTTTTTACATTTTCCTAATTATGATATAACTCCAGAACACATTTAAACCTAAACAAAGCGTTTTCTAAATATATTCAGTAAGCTCTGTCTCTTCGAATAGAAACTATATGCCACAATGTTCCTACAATAGAAAATTTATTTTGATTACAGGAAATCACAAATATAAAGCTGACCTGACACTTGGGCGAATACTCGTGTCCTAATGTCTTAAGTTTTCAACATGTGCATCTTTTTCTGGCTTCATCATGCCGATACGGTACATCTTTCGTTAAAGCTACAGAAAGTGCACTAGTATAGCTGCAAGGGTCTCCGTCCTCTTTCAGTCATATATTTATCCTTGCATATATCGTTGTACCTCATAACCTAATAAACCTTTTTCATCTTGTGTGGGCAGTTTATGTATGTATATATAATGATATACAGTAGGCCTTTACAAGACTATATACATATAAAAAACATATTACATTACACCAGGCTGTTCTACTACAATAAATATTAATTTTTTATTTTTATCCCGAAGTAAAAGCGTAAACAAATATGAGAGATGCTTAGGTTTTTCTGATATAATTAAACTGTCTCCTGTCTTAATTATGGTATCTTAGATCATACAGTTTCAATTAGTGTCATGTGTTAGAAGGGCAATACATGTTGTTTATATTAGGACAACCCCTGATAATTTATGTGGTTAGATTATACCTTTAATAGTAGTTTATCAATCAATTAGTATATCATCCAAATAGAAGTGGTTAACCAGCTGGTAGCACATGAACTTACGTCACAAACGTGTTCACTTCTATATGCTGTTCGACAAGTAAATACTGGACTTGTGATGATCCAGTATTTTTATCAGCACTGATTTAATTACTATAGCAGGACGAAGCAAACTTGACATTATTAATTCTTATCTGAAGCTGTTCTGTTTGCTTCGTCCTGCTATTGTATATAGAGTATAATATAAAGTATAATATAGAGTATAATAGAAGAAAATAACTGTTCACATCTGTTACAGCATAGTTTAGATAGTTCTTCTATATTAAGGATTGAATGAGAGGATCTTCCAATAAAGTAAAAGTTTGTTAGCCCTGTGAATCTTTACTTATATTATCGCTCAAATTGGATGCTCCTAAACGGTGAGTTCAATGTAGATTTTTTAAAAAGTTTGCCCTGGTTCACCACCCTGAATAACAGGTTAACGGAAGTGGCACTTGGGTAGTCTCCCGTTAAACATTCATAAAACACCTGTCACTGTTTTGCAAAACTCATAATGTTTCACTCAAACGGAATCAGCATTTGTCCCAGATACCCTGATGACACAGTTTGAGGGCAGCCTCCGAACTATTATAAAAGCAATGTTAATTATATCCAAAAAACAGGAACTGCGAGTCTTTATTATATTTCATAATTTGCACAAAAAATGGACGCTGGAGCCCGAAATCAATTGGCCCATTGCAAAATGTCTATAGATTTACTGTAGTTCGTGATTGCAGTTTATCAGCATGTATTTTGTAGGACCCAAAGACTCGTTGAAACGCATTATAACTAACTGTTTATTTGAAGCATGCAGTTGGCGGCGGTGTAATCCAGGCAACACATGAAAATGACCCAAATTCGGTACCATCTGGATTGTTATCCCCTCACCACAGTCAGCAACAACTGAGATTGAGCCGCTATCCGACGTCTACCCTGTGGGCAAACATAAGCTATTCTCGTTGGTAAGTGTTATCTCCTCATCACTGTCAGCAACATCTGGGATTGAGCCGCTATCCGACGTCTACCCTGTGTGCAAACATAAGCTTTTCTCGTTGGTAAGTGTTATCTCCTCACCACTGTCAGCAACATCTGGGATTGAGCCGCTATCCGACGTCTACCCTGTGTGCAAACATAAGCTTTTCTCGTTGGTAAGTGTTATCTCCTCACCACTGTCAGCA
>JAVFBZ010214153.1:17640-31575 GCA_032466195.1 Katharina tunicata
CATCTGAGATTGAGCCGCTATCCGACGTCTACCCTGTGGGCAAACATAAGCTTTTATCGTTGGTAAGTGTTATCTCCTCACCACTGTCAGCGACATCTGAGATTGAGCCGCTATCCGACGTCTACCCTGTGGGCAAACATAAGCTTTTATCGTTGGTAAGTGTTATCTCCTCACCACTGTCAGCGACATCTGAGATTGAGCCGCTATCCGACGTCTACCCTGTGTGCAAACATAAGCTTTTATCGTTGGTAAGTGTTATGGTCCAATCCCGGTATGCGCTGCTAAAATGCGATGTCTTTTGTTGCTTCCGGCGTGTATATGGTATAGTACCACTTTAACACTCTCATAGGTTGACCTATTAGAGATATTCCATCCGTATTCCAGACATTGAAGCCAACCTTTTCAGATAGTTGTTTCCGCTGGTTGGTTGGTTCATTATATGATTATATGCCATTATAGGCATTGTTATATATAGTTAGAAGTCGAGTTAGTATATACATATTCGCCGTATATATCGTTGTACTTAATCTTAAAATAAATAGTTAGAATTCGGCCGAAAGAATCATATGTACATTTACTCAAAAGTTGGTTTTGATGAACCTGGTGATTTTAGTGGACGTCTATTTGGAGGGTATGATTTTAAAAGCCTGTCTGTTCTACCATATATCACTCAAAGTAGTAAAAAAAACTGGTAAAAGCCAAAACCTGTCATAAACGTTTTAATATATATCTCAGATTGTGCCACGCATACCATCATGAATCGTCTTGCAGAAGGAGGTGCTAATTTGACCTCCAGTGGAATTCGTACGGCTATGTTGTCAGTCAACACGGTCAGAAATAACTAAACCATTATAGCTATATATACCAGGGATTTATTATGTTCTCCGTAACTGCGACATCTATACAGAAATGCACGAATAAATAAATTCTTCTTATCTATCTTTATGGTTACACTCGTGAAGCAAAGTTCTTAAATTCTAATAAGTCTGGCAAAAGGAGATTTTAAGTAAGTATTATATAAGAAGAACAAAAACAAGAATGAAACTAACTGGAGATTGTCTTCACGAAGTTTTTGGAGTAAATCGCCTTTATGTCTTTATAAAGTTACAGTCTTGAGTGGGAAACGTTCACTTTCTATCCCTGATAACCAACTTGTCCTAAAGGAAACTTTAGACACTCAGGGAATTGAGGTGGATTGAAGCGTACATTGTTGATTCGCCATTGGGATAGAGGGGAACTGACCCAGAGAAATATATTCAGATTCCAGACTTAAGAGAACACGTCTGGAATTCAAATCACTAGCTTTACCAGATCACATTACCCAGTAGCGGGAACCGAAGTAGATTTAGTAAGTACTGATATATTTTATTCAGATGAAAGATATCCGTCTGTTTAATGTACAGAACTATCGATAAACGACCGCAGATGTAATGTAGATAATTCCTTGTTGTCTCATTCTATGCAGCCATACTATACCGTTAATACAGAAATTGTAATAATGTACACTTAACTATAATTTTGTATTTCGAATATTCTATTTCTATAAATTCTCACAGGTTTGGAAAATTTTGCAAACTATTCATATGTGTCCTTAAGGATTACCATCCGCTCGTGGATGGATAGCGGCATATAAGGATACTACAAAGTACATATAGATTATATACACATACGTAATTACAGTACATTTAGTGAAAAATCTCCACAATACACAGGCTCAGATACCATAAACTATATTTACATCAACAGGTCAATGTTTCTGTCATATATCCTGTTTATTAATATCTTTACAGGTACATGATGTCGTGATTTTAATTATTTATTCACACCTGTCAAGTAATACTTTGACAAATCACTAATCGAGCTGCTGAGGACAAGAAATACTACTTTTACAAATTTAATCTCCGTCAACTTACTTTGATCTAAGCTCTATATTGGCTCTATTGATTCTAGGTATAAATCCACTTCCTGCCCTGGTATCTTTTCTGTGATAAAAATAGACGATATGGCCAGGAAAGAAACCTAATTACTGCTGAGGGTTTAGCTGTCACTATCAGTCATACCTCCCCCCAGTGGGAAACATTGAGTTCTCGAATTGTTAGGGATTTCACCAGACAAATAAAAAGAAAAGCTTGATATAACTGTATATGCTTATAATACTTGTATGAAGGTAAGATAATTCAAACCAAAAAACACCTTTTTTGCATTAGTATCCGTATTTTTATAATACAGAAGATTGTCTCAGTACTGAATACTTTGACACATGTGTACAGTAAACAGTGTTCAAAGGTAATTATTAAGGTCTATGGTTTAAAATCATAATTCACATTGTTTTCACGAGTATATATAATGTTTATGAATTCGGCAGTTAAATGCTGTTGTTTTAATAGCGGTAAACAACGATAATTATTGATATATACCGATACATTTATATACTTGAAGATAAACAATATCTATAAGTCCTTGTAAGTTATTAGCACTCATGTATGAGAACTACTGACATATATTCCGACCAAGACGGACTGGTCTTAAAAAGATAATACAGGTTTCCTTATATAATCCAGCTGTACCCTTTCTTACTATAGGCTATCTTAGAAGATGTAGTTCAAATTAGTGTCATATCCTATAGGGCACAGTCTGTATATTTATGTCATGGAAATCTGTAATAACTCATATTGCTGTTTAAGCCTAAAAACCACAGTTAATTACAGTTTAGATAATTTTTTTTTTTTAATTATAAATATAACACAAATATTCGTGATAAGCAGCAGGTAATCAAAGTCTTTGCATCTTGTTTAATTATACCTTCGAACTGTTTGGAAATGTTAGGCTCATATAGTTATGCCAACGGGGGCGTCGTTGAATGGCGTTGAACTCGCAGTTATACAGTCGTTTGTATACCCTCAATTTAAGTTTACGTTTCTTCAATAATTTTTAAAAACAAAATTAAATCAAACAATTTCGTTGTTTGTTAATTATTTATTTATTTTACATACAGTCCGGGTACGAACTCGGAACTCGGAGGTGAGCGGTACCTGTGGACCAGAAGTGTACTCTAGATAATATAATTTTTAACTCAGGCAAAACATTCTAGAAGAGGATCTCTTGTTAAATACTCGTAAAACACATAGTCACTCTCAAGATATAATTATTCCAATTCATGTAAAATGCATTAGTTTACTATTGAATCGTATAAACAGTTGTATAAAAACGAATAAAACAAACGTTTGACTTTGTAGATGCCAGCGTGTCAGCAATGTGCTATTCAGTTTATAATGAAAACGTTTGCGTATATATTATTGATTGTAACATGAAAATTCCACAAAACTATTTATCACGAAATCGTATCACGGTGTAGTTTGTAATAAACACGACATGGTTTATCATGTTATATCAACTGTTTACATGAAGAGGTTACCAGGGGGTGTAATCCTGGGAGAACATGATAAAAACCAGGATGTTTTATTTCATCACCACAGTCCGTCACATCTGGATTTAAGCCGCTATCTGACGTCTTGACAACTCACCCTGCGGGCAAACACACGCTTTTCTCGTCAGTAAGTGTTATGGTCCAATCCCGGTAAGCGATGTGAAGTACTTGAACAATCCACTGTGATATATTTTGTCGCCTCAGGCATGTATCCAATATATTACCAGGTTTTAGATTAACTCATGGCGTCGATATACTCATACTGACATGATTTTAACATAAGATAATGTGTCATTTATGAAAATCAACGAAATTAATAAGCGACTGGCCGCTTCGATCTAGCATATTTTAATATTATCGAGGTAAGTTTTATCGACAAAAAAACATATTTATAGGTTGGTTATTAAGTCATCGAATGTTTGAATTTCTCTACAACACGTCTCTACCTAGAGTTACTCAAGTCATTCAAATCAGATTCTAATCCCAGTAAATCTCCTCTACCTGAAAAACTACCTGGATATAATCACAGTTAAGATATATATCTATATGATTAAGGATTAGGGTCTTAAGGGGCTTAGATATGAGTCTTTCTTCCTGGCTGGGGACAATGTACGCCTCCTGTCACCCAGTTTGAGTAATGATCACTACACTGTATATTCAGACCTGCCCATTATTTTCTCGCTCTTTCTAATATTAACTTTCTATGCAAGCAACTTGCCAATGAGAAAATTAAACTCAAAATTAAAACTCAATTTTATCTCAATATCTCCGCCGCGTCTCCCCATTTATTCCTTTACTTATCCGCTAATAAGGAACTATTTATCGTATCAGATAAAAGACATAATTATAGAAATTCACAAACTGATGAGATCAATTACAGTGTAAACAACTGATTTTATTCCAAATGTTTCTCGTGCTACATAAGAGTGACTGTGGGCCTCCGTGTTCCAGGAAAAGTCCCCAATTCTGTAAATTTACTGTAAATTGGTAAATATATCATTTTAGAACTCAAGGGTGAAAGTTACGGAGTTGAAACATGTACATGAGATGATTGATCGGCTTAAATTAGTCGATATCCCTGTGCCAGTGTGATTATTCTTTATAAAAAATATATACATGCGGATATAGGGATAACATACAAAATAGCAATTGGATTCTATGTAATGCTAGAGGTAGAAAAAAAGTTCAGATTCAAACATTTTAAAAACAAAACTATACACATTCATACAGCAACTGTCATGCACCCCCATTAGCTTATAACTGTACGGATACATTTACTGTCCCAAAAAATTAAGGCATTCTTTATAAATTGTCCCCGTTATTTTACTTCCAAGATTATCGTATTGTACACTGTAATGATTTACATCCACAGAACAAGCAATGCATCTTGTATATGGTCCGATGATACTCTATTTACTGGTCGGCATGAACAGACCAGAATCCAAAGAAAGCCCTTTCGACGATAACAAATGTTCAGACAGATTAAGCCACCATGTATTAAAAAGAAAGTCGAGTTATTCACACCTGTACTTATCTCCCGTCACCCTCAAACCGGTGGAAATCATTTGTTTGGGTTCAGTTAGCATCCTTTGAGCTGGCTTTAAACTATTCTAACTGGTCATCATATGCGTAGTCACGTACTGGGCCTGTCTGGTGTTTACCCTCTCGGGAGAGCAGGGTACCGGAAGACAGCCTCCATCCCGCCCAGAACAACAATCAGTCCTCACAATATCAATGACCTGATTATGTTAACACGATGAGGTCCGTGTTTTGAACAGAATCAGTCACTGACTCATTGTATCTGTCCACGAACGTCACATAAATTAACATCGATTACAAATTTAGAGTCACAGATTTTTCATGAAAGAATTCAGGTTCTGTGTAACTGTTCAAACATGTGTGACAATATGTCTGTGCAATTATCCCAGCCAGCTAATTGTTAGTGTTATCCCATTATAAGGAGATTGGTTAAAGCAAGCAACCTTTTAGCGTGAAACTGTTTTACCTAATACTTAAACAACGGTCCAAACTTCTGGCTCTAGCACAGCGTCTTGTTCAGGAAACTCACTGCAGACAATTTAGACACAGTTTAAAGAAACAGAGGAATAAATTTGTACTAATGTTCCGAGTTCAAAATCTCAAAATCTCAAAAATATTACGTGTGTTTATGAAAATAGCAGTATTCCTCAGCAACATTTTAACATTTGTAAAGCAAAATCTATCACTTTCTTTAGTTATACAGTTCGACCAGACACATATAGAAATTCGCCACAAAACACCAAAGCACGTTATAAACTAATCTACCACTAATTATTGTTCATTACATAAACTCCTATATCTTGCTTTACCTCCATTAAAAGATGATATACATGAACCATATCCGTATATTGCTAATAAATGTTTTATACTGATTGACATGTTCATCTAATTTATTGAATGATGTATAACGATAAAGACACTTGGACATTTATCTGAAGAACTGTGAACGTAATAAGTCTAGACGGTTAGTGTGTGCACCTCTGTTTAAAGTATTAAGGACAGATTAAGGACAATGTTCTCAATACAATATCGTATTTATCGTTTGCCAATGCCTCAATATATAAACGCCACGTTTAAAACTGCTTATCAATCGTACTTCGGTGTTAACATACGAAACATTGCGATATAAAAATGACAAGAAATGTACCACTTACTAGCATGCCCTTTTATAAACTACATGTAGTTATACCATTAATTACTGAAGCGGAGAACAGCCGACTTTTATTTAAGAGGATTTCTTCTGAATATACAGAACACTAGTGTTTTGGATTTTTAAGTCTTGTAATTATTTCATCTGCATTTCACCGTTGGCATGGTTTCGTTTCCAAACACAAAGATAAAGCAGTCACTGTGAAGGCACATAATTACAGGTTAAAAGATAACACCTATAGAGTATACAATTCTTCAGATTCTACTATGCCTTCCAATTGCATCAGAATAAACTAGGTTTATTAGACAGCAAAACAAGTAAGATAGCAACGTATTTGTTAAGAGACTTTTAATCACGATGGAATAGCTATTTTAATTCATCTTAACATAAAGCCACTTCAGGATGTCACGTGACTCTTATGTTTAACTGATGGTGGTACAATAAAGCCGGAATATAATATCTATCCCAACATGACTTTCTTGTTCGGAGTTTCTGTTACTCTAAACCGATCTGCGGAACTACTGGCTTCTGGCAAGTATTCGACTTCATACGTATATAAAATTGCGTCGTATCACACCCCCAAAATAGAAGTGAATGCACGCGTACAGGGAAAGTGAATTCAGAATCCAGATATACGTTGTCTGGGAAACAAATCAGCAGTTTTACAAGAATACTTTACCACGGAGCTGAGCGGAGGCAAAATATCTTCAGTTAGTCAAGGTATGCTTAACTCAGATGAAAGATACGTGTCGATTAAATGCACAGACTTATCAACCTATCGCTTGATAAGCTGAGGACGAGTATTTGATGTCGACCATTATTATGAAGTAACTACACAAAACGTCCAGCACAAACTTTACTTAATCTTCAAATTCTCTTTGAAGATAAAATTGTACTTTTAGAATCAACCATCGAACAGAAGCGTCTGTCTTATCCTGGTGTTGATATCTTAATTCTACTAGTATCAGATTTATTCTTTTCTTGTTTAAGGCTTGGATATAGAGTAAACAATATTCCGCAAATATCTTTGTGTGTGGGTATCAAGAAGCCTGGATTGCCATCCTCTCGCTTTGATTTGTGGTATACCAAAATGCTTATTTGCTCAGATCGGATTTTGTTAATACAAAGCGCATCTGAGTGGCACGTTTTGCGGGCTTATCATTACAGTCTTGACATCGAAGAGATCTTTCTCGGGTTTTTTTGGCTTATTGTTCTTACCGTATGTTTGAACCAGGTAACCAGAACTATCACTTGTTCTTCCAAGCAATTCCAGATCATTTTTTTTAGATGATAAACAAAAACTAAAATTCCAATCGCGTGATCGAAACCAAATGAAGTCAAAACACAAACAATTGTCCAATATTAAACATGATTAATGAAATTATTATATGTTGAAATACGTTCAGTAATGCCTTTCCCATCGTTCCGTCATTTAATAGAATAGCGTTTCTTATAGATCCAACTTTCTATGCAGAGTTTTGTGTAATTAAAAAAGTATGTGCACTTGTATAATTAATAAATTTGTCAGTGTTCTAAAAGTTGAACCTCTCCTGTAGCATGGATATGGGATATAAGTGGAAATTAACAACAACCTGTATTTATATTACAGACGTTAAATTTAAAGTTCACTTGGAGTTCACTTATTCCACATGCAGTCTAGATAAACTCGTTTCTTCGCTGAGATTTCCAGAGAGGGTGGTTCATAATTAAAATATGTATATGATAAGACAAAGGAAAAACGCAATAGGCTTATCTACTTCTATAAAGGAACACTTACAGCACGATGCGTGTGAGATAGGTTGTACTAAGAGGGCAATGAAGACGTGATAAGAGGGGGAAGGAGCATACTAAGAGCCACGTTGTTTAAGAAAACTAGACAGTTTTTAACAGCTTTCCCGCGCTATTCCAGCGTTTTATTAATATGTTGATACGTTTCCATCGCAATCGCTGGATGAGAGCAGTAAGGTGTGACAGGTGCTTTAGAGGAAAGGAGGAAAACACCCGCGAACCTGGACACCAAGAATTCTCCTCGAACGATCATTCACCATGTAAGACAATCGAATCTGTCGTTGTTACAGACCTATATATACACCACAGTGGGTTCTGTGACAGTTTCTGATTGATGACTTCCTTCAGTTTTTCTGACAGGGGATTAACAGGAAAAGATGAAAGATAGATACTGTATCCTACATGTATCGGTTTAGTTCTGCATGTTTTCGGAACAAAGACCTTAATCTGTGTTAATGTGGATTAATAACGAGTAGCGAGGATAACAAATGGTCACTCGAGTGTGTTTAATCTACCGGCTGATTGCATTGCGTCAAACGTTTAATATTCATTATCAGAAACAACAAACTACATTAGAGCGAAACAATCAGAAGACTTATTGCTGAATGTTTTGATTTGAATTGAACAGTTCTAGGCCACAGTTAATAGTTAAAATACAACATACGGTTGTAATTGGCTAAATAGAACAGCACACAGATCTTATAAATAACAATTGAAAGTTAACTAAACTGCCTGTGATTTTTGTCATATCAGACATGTTAAAGAAGGTTCCGAAACTTTTTCCGGCCATCACACCTTGGCTATCACCTCTTTCTTGGTATATATATTGGGTGTACTGCAAACTCAAAACAACTTATCTAACAAGGAGCGGTGCAATCAACTTTGGGTATAACTGAGTTCAACCTTTGATACAATGTTATCTGTCTGTAGATCAAACACGCCAGAGTGATCCGTGAGTGCTTTGCTAGGTTAATCGTGATTTATAGAACAGAACCACTTTGATTTTTACCTTTAAATCTCCATGGGCGACAGATACATTCCCACTGGAGCCTGTCCAGTTAAGTTATTAGTCTATAACCTAAGACAGCGTATTTACGAGAAGCGAATAACAAATACTAGTACATCATCTCCCGTTTTTAATCAAACAGGAGTTCAGATACATTAAGAGAGCAGATTAAGGTATTATAATTTGTCTTGCGTCTTGAATATGGATATCTTACTTAAAAAAGGCCCTATACAGAGTGACAAGAAGCTCGTCTCCATCTAAGAGAACGGCAGTCTTATCAGGTGTATGGTTTATTGAGAACAATTCCTTGGAATTGTGAAAATGACCCAACATTAAATTCAGTAAGGAAACAATCTACATCTAGTAGGCCATCAGCTTGTCCTACTCTGATACAGCTGTGTACATTTGGGGTCGATGGATTAGGATGGACAGGGGGCGATTTGGAAGAGCTCTCTATTCAGCGGACTTTGATAAGTTTATTCCAGATACGTGCTATCATACCACTCTATCTCTGGTCAATCTCAATTACCAGCAGGTCATTCCTATAACAAGATGTACAAATTGGATTTTATACAATTAATTACCTTATTTTACCCAACTAAAACCAAGCACAGAATTGACATCCCTTCCTCCACACCTCCGAACTCAAATATGGGCGCTTTTTATACCCGTCTGATCTTTAACCTATTGTTTGTTTGTTTTTGTTTTTTATCGGACTGCTAATTTTATGGTGCCTATTGACAGTCTACAGACAAGGGCTATGTATATATATTGCTGCGCCATATTACTTGCTATAGATTAAGACATTAAGCAAATCTAATCCAAAAACATTCATGACCAACTTGACCTAAATGAAAAATCATGATACTTGAGAAAATGAGTTCAATGCAAGTTAGTTGGATGAGATAGGAAATAAGCTGTCTGATAACAGTTGTATACCCTCACAGATCTGACCAATCCCATACTGTTTTATTAGTTTGGCCTGAATAGACAATCACAAGATGTTACAAGGTAATGTTGAGATTAGGTGCTGTCAGCAGAAAAGAATAAAACGTTTTGCCCAGTTTGTTCAGATGTTTAAGGAAAATAAACACATATGGGCCGCCATACGACTGCCGCTAGCCTGTATGGTAACATCTTGTTTAAGCGGCATTTAGAAGCTGGACACATAACAAAAATATGACAAAGATGGATTTTCAACTTTGAGCCTTTCAATTAACACAGAAGTTGAAAATTCAGCTTTGTCATGTTTTTGTTGTATGATAGCAGTGTATATGATAACTGCTTTGCGCACTAAACTTGGGCTATACTCTCCATTAAAATATATAGTCCAGAGTTCGGTCAGAACTGTTAAGGAATATAGATACTTATTTCACAAGACTGCAGCTATTATGCCTTAAAAAGGCTGTAACTGCATGTTCACTCCATTACTGGTATAAGTAGATTATACCCTGATATTTATATGAGAGTTTACAGATTCAAGAATGGCAAAATTAATGTTACAAATTCTTTCTTTTTTCTGCTTCTACACCAATGCTAGCAAAAGGGCAAAATGTTCAGAGCCTTGCACTTTGTGCTCCGTTTCCACGGACTACAGTATCAGGAGACATCGATATAACTGACCAAATAAAGAGGCGAACGAGTCAAGAGCATAAATTAGTCATCGAGGCTGCGTTTTGTAAGGGATCAGTCGTTCTATGGAGAGGGAAGTGACGGGCGAAATGACAGGTTGCTTAAGGAGGCTCCCGCTTGTGACCCTAGACAAACCCACTAATGGTATCATTGCTTCATTCAGCTCAGGTTACTCAAGGATATCAGACGCTTTACAGTTAGGGTTTTCCCAGAGCTGAAGGACGGTGGATTTAATTGGCCGTGAATTCACCCATGCACCCCTCCCTTTCTTAGAATACCCTCATCTGTGTCCACGATCCGGTGGGTTCATGTCTCAGAAGATCTGTTGAGTAATTACAAAGGAATGGCCTTCTAATGACGAGTCTCATATTCAAACGCTTTGTTCTGGTTTGTTCCGCTGTGAGAATTCTTTCAATATCATATAATATACTCGGCACAGATAAGCACCTACAACTGGCACCAATTTTCAATATTTTTAACAGTATAACGAGAAACTTCTTCCGTTGAAAAACTGTACAGTGACATGGACTTTTTTCAATATGTTGAAAACAAAAATTAATATTATAGCCTAACATATGTTTGAAAGACAAGGATAATTGAATGTTCGCTGTGCACAAGGCGAATTAAAAAGGATTATTACGGTTAATAATTTCATATAAATTTCCACATAAATTAAGTAAAACTGATTTACAACATCCCACCCAGACAGGCAATAAAATTAAGGTTGCGAAAAGATTAAGTTTTAAATTAGTTAACGGTAGACTAAATTTGTCAAAAAGCATTAACGTTTGAATTACCTTAGGCATTATATGTTAGACAAACTGCAATGTGTGTATATTGTGTATAGCTGCATGCGCCCTATGTTTTGTGTCGCTCCCAACTTCGGCTATTAAAGAGATTCCCATTGTCCTCTCTTGTTTATCTAAATAACTCTGAATGACGACCAATTCTTAATCGCTTATTATTACTTCTACGTTGTTTATAACATAGATACAATAAATTGTAATTAACTCTTTCTCGGTCTTTAGCATTGACCTAGTTTTCATTTCAAAATGCTTTAATGCGATCAGACATTGATATAAGGCGCAGAAACGGTCTGCACATGCCTTTAATGTACATTGTAGGACTTACCAAATACAATAATATAGGTGTTGATCATGTCTAGCTCAACATTCTGTAGAGGTATATATAGTTGATGGTTACAATATAAATATATATCACATTTTACATCTCATGCTTTTTGTGCATGTAATATTCGGAAGATTTAAGTATGTTCTCAAGATAAATCAAGCTTGTACACTTCCTCGTACTTTTATCTACAATTCGATAATGAATATACATAAAGATCACAATCTTATTAATAATTTGTTTGTTCTGGTGTATGGCTTATCAATAAGGGTGTCAAGTGGGGGATATCTACTATAACCTTTCAGCCTATAGGTATGTAACCAACACACACGATACAGCCATAGATATTGTTCACACATGCAGGCACAAATATGCTTGTTATCCCCCGGAGACCTTCATTATTATTTCATGAGAACCTATTGGTTTGTCAAGGTTATATAAACAATGTACAAAGCCCAGACGACATTATCCCCATGTGTTATAGCCATCATATTAACAAGATATATATTCCAGTATTTAATTAGTATAAGGGATATTCAAAAGCATTTACCAGAAGCTCCAGGGAAACTATATAGTCCTAAAAATCAATACAATATAACATGTATATGCCTGGTATACCATGATAGATGTGTTACAGTTACTGCTGGTATTGTGTTAGCCAGACAAAGTAAACTGACTGTTCAGGAAAACGTTATTAATACACACCGCTATAATTATACAGCAGTTTGCTATACCTGGATTTAAACAACTTGCTTACCATGATATAGCTTTTCTCTGATATAAAATCTCTGAACAGGTAATCTGTTCCATAGATTGTAACTATCGCCTTTGGTTAATTGTATATAGAAATAGCGACATTTTCTGGCCAGGTATCTGCTGTGATGAACCACTTCAAGACACAATAAGCCAACAAAGACCAGATAATATAATCGAACCCAAAACAATTCCATTAAAGAACAATTGAGGTCCACAAAGCCAGATTCTACAGTCAAAAGGTAGAGGTATATATAATATACTGGTGATATTTTGAAGCTTTAGATTAACTTTAAGTATATAACAAGTTTGAACCAATCCATAAAATCCCAATAACATTTAGTATATACCATGTCAGGTGGTGTTTGGGCCACCACATAAAATTATTTGGAGTAAGTCTTACTTTTCTTTCTTCTATCAGCCTCAAGGCACTGTATGCAGATTATTCCCCCTAACCCACAGTCTAAAATAGGATTGTTTTTGTCTTGGTGTTTGGAAAGCTTCACGTTGTATTTTGGTCTTTCATCGTGAGTTGTAAAAAAAACTAAGGGTTTCCGTAAGATCTATAGTATTTCTTAACTGATGGATTGACTACAGAAATAAGCCATTTGTTCAATGGAAATTGGAATTACTTCAATGTGCTTATGACCTAGTTAGTAATATAGTTCAACATTAGATTATGACGTTTTATGAAGTCAAACCATGCCGAGTGAGAATCCAACACAGGAGTATGGCGTATGTAGGATATACCTGTGACAGTAATGAGTCGGAAATTAAAATAACTTTCAGGCAGGTGGATTTGAAAACATGATAGACTGAAGCAGCTGAAAGTCTACACTCTTATCTGCTGACTCAGATTCACGAGAGTCACGATATAACAAGCTCTACGAGACAGATTTATGTGAATCTATTACACAGAATGCCCTACGAGACAGATCTGTGTGAATGTACTTCATAGAATGCTCTATGAGACAGATCTGTGTGAATGTACTACATAGAATGCTCTATGAGACAGATCTGTGTGAATGTACTACATAGAATGCTCTATGAGATTGATCTGTGTGAATGTACTACATAAAATGTTCTATGAGATTGATCTGTGTGAATATACTACATAGAATGCTCTATGAGACTGATCTGTGTGAATGTATTACATATAATGCTCTACGAGACAGATTTGTGTAAATGTACTACATAGAATGCTCTATGAGATTGATCTGTGTGAATGTACTACATAGAATGTTCTATGAGACTGATGTGTGTGAATGTACTACATAGATTGCTATATGAGACTGATCTGTGTGAATGTACTACATAGATTGCTCTATGAGACTGGTCTTTGTGAATGTACTACATAGAATGCTCTATGAGACTGATCTGTGTGAATATACTACATAAAATGCTCTATGAGATTGATCTGTGTGAATGTACTACGTAGAATGTTCTATGAGACTGATGTGTGTGAATGTACTACATAGAATGCTCTATGAGACTGATCTGTGTGAATGTACT
>JAVFBZ010214165.1:0-12893 GCA_032466195.1 Katharina tunicata
AATGTCACTTACTGGTTGAAATGTAGAAAATATTTACGTAGGAATGTTCAACGAATCCAGATCCGAATGCAGATTCAAAGTGAATAGAACTTATATTAAACAGAAACTAAAAGTAACATCTTACTTTCGCTACGCGCCACATCAGTAGGCCTATGTTTCGTTATTAGCGAGCACATGATTACAACGTAAAATAGAACATAAACTAAATACGAATTCAGAAAATGTCTGTGGTGTCATTCTTATGGATGGGTTTGTCAAGTATATTGGTGATATGGTTAATGGGATCCGCTATCTTCCAGTTAAGATGGCGGACGAGTAACACCTCTTGTTTCAAGCTTGCGGTGATTTTCCACAAAATGTGCCTAAGCTAATTTTCGAGCCAACTTGATCTGCCGAGTATCTACATAAATACCGAAAACAAGAACTATGCGTAAATCGAGAGAGAATATCGTGCGCAAATCCCCAGAAAAAGAATCTTCCAAACAGCCTAATACCTAACAGGTAAACTCAGGAGAAAATGTCGACCATTCGTTTGAAGACTTCGTTCGAAACTATTTATCGAATTTGCAAATAACTTTAAAATTTCAAATGAATTTAAACACAGTCGCTGGACAACAGATAGACTTCAATGATCGATCAAAAATCTTGTAGAAGAAAATAATATATTGAAAATCAAGTTACTGGACCAGGTGCAATATAGTCACGGATTTAATCTTCGGGTGGGCGGGGTTAAACAAGAACCTGGAGAAAATGTGATGGATATAAACAAAATGTATTCATGAAGATTTAAAGATGGATGATCTCCAAATAGAGAATGCCCACTGAGTTGGCAAACCAGGGGACGGACAAAATTTCATATTTTGAAGAAATGTTTTTATAGGCCCCAACGTCGAGAAGTTTTGATGGAATCTAGGGCCCTACAAAGGATAAATGATCACTTACTTTCTGGTAGAAAATCTAATTTTGGAGGATAAAAGACTGAAGGATAAATTCCGTGACCGTATGACGAAATCGTACCAGGAAGGTAAACAAATTAGTTTTTCCAGAGTTAAGCTGTACATAAATTACAGAGATGTGCCTGAGAGTAAAGTCGATCCCTGAATCAGGCTTCCTCAATTCAAAGTTTCTCTATTGTACTTTATGCTGACTGAAGTGCTTCCTATATGATTGTGTGAAGCACTTTCTGTATGTTTCATTCTGATATCGTTGTGTGTTTTTTCTGTTGGTGTATAATACTGTTTGAATTGTGTTGTGTAACAACGTTGAACTAGACTTCTTAACAATTTATTCGGGACTGTGCTTGACATTTCCAGTTATTGTTCATGGCAATGTGTATTCGCTCTTTTTTATTTCTTTTTCTGTGTGTGTGAGTGTGTTCATACGTTCTCTCCTCGTGTAGGAAATCTGTGTTTGCTATAAAACCTATATTATTTATATATAACTCATGCTGATTCAATTATCTGCTTTTAGTAAAATCTATCTATTTCCAATTATCTCAACATAAGGAATGTAACAAATTTGTGTAACTACACATGAAGGTAATATACTTTATCTCTGAACCCTGCTTACTTACCCTATATTTTCGATTCCCTATGTTGGCAGTGAATTCCTCATTTCATGGATGTGACACCAATCTTGTACACTAATTGATCAACCACAGCTAAGAAATGAATGTATCATAGGCGAAATCCTTAAGTTTATTTTCCTCACCAACAGCTTGTTACAGATGAGGTGTCTGTCTAATCTATACTCCTGCGTATACATTGTATTGGTAACATGTTGTATATGTTAATTGTTGCTTTACTTCAGACTGCACTCAACCGTTCCCCGGGCTTTGATGGTTGTGATTTGCTTTCCAACAGTTTGGATTATGATTGATACTACTGACCATGGTAACTCTGTTTCACTCACGTACATGTCTTCAACTCCCATTTTCAGATGAGCCAAACATTCCCTTCTCCTTTTCATCTTCGCCTCCTCAACACTTCACATTAGAGAACCTAGAAAACATGTGCTTCGATCCCTTGGAACTAAATCAAGTCGACCACACCTCTTCTGTCATTGATCCTAACCAGTATGAACTATCTCATTGGAATACTCTCTCATCTCATCAATCTAACTATTATACTGAAACCTCCTTTGAACAACTCTCATCCTATCGTTCAATCTGCGCATAACAAACGTTGTTCTTTTTCCCATCTAAATGCACGCAGCCTCAGCAAACATTTCTCTGAAATCACTTCTTTCATTCATAATCTTTATCATGATTTTCTATTCTTTTTTTTCAGAAAGCTGGCTAAATCCTACCACTGAAAAATTATATGAAATACCAGGCTATAGATCATTCACGCCATCTCGGCGCTCTAGATGAGGTGGTGGACTTAACATTACAGAAACCATCCAGTCATGTAAAGCAAGAAATAACCTGTCCATCTCCGACGAAAATGGAGACTGCGAATGTTTATTTGTTGACATTATTTCATCAGGGGAAATTTATATAATTGGACTAACCTGGTAAATGTGTAACAAGTTTTAATGAACAACTAACATAAATTCTTATCACCATCCAACGTGACAACACACAGTGCATCATGATGGGTGATCGATCTATTTAAAACGGATCACCATGGCCCATCTAACGAATTTCTTGAAATTTTTAAATCCTATTATTTCTAACCATTAGAAGAACAACTAATAACTAAAACTGATCAAAATAGAAGCTTATACAGAAAGTAACGAAGTAATATAAACAATCTTATTATCCGTCAACCAAATTCCTTGTGTTTTGATTGGTCAATTTGCCAGGGGATAAAAACCCGTACACCCTGACAACTCACGGGTAATAAAAAAAAAAAACACGGCAGCCTTCGCTTCAAATTGTGTTTTCTTAATTTAATAAAATTGATGGTAAAATTCGTCAATGAAATGGCAATTACATAGTTTAAAACATAATTTCTTCACAATGGTTACATTTAAATGACAGTAAAATATCTTAAACATCGGTTTTCACAGACTTGTTTTGTGCAACGTCATTGACTGTTTTCGATGTCCCTGGAATCTGACAGCGTTGTCATGGTAGCGTCATCGGTCAGGGGAGATAACTCTGAGACAAAACATGCCGAGGACACATTTGTCACGAATTTAATTTAAAACAAACTCTGACAGGAGGCTTGACGGATAATAAATTCGTCATTGACGTTTTTCGCAGGGTGTACGGATTTGTATGACCGTCTTAAAGCTCGTACATCACTTCGCCTGCGGCTCAGGGTTTACGAGCTTCAAGACGGTCATAAAAATCCGTACACCCTTTGAAAAATGTCAATGACTAATATTATCCGCATTTCTAGAAAGACATATTTTGAATAAAACAATCTGCCAAACTGCCTGAATCGTTTCTGATTGAAGGGAATGACATCACGAACAACAATGAAATAGCAGATAACTTTAACGAACATTTTTCTTCCCTTGTAACTAATCTTGATAAGCTTATACCTTATTATACGAGTTTATTGCTGACTACCTAGAGAAACCCAACGTAAACAACTTTTCTTTTTCCACAGTAACCCCTAATGACATTGCTTCCATAATCTCATCTTTAAAGTCCTCTTCACCAGGACGGCATCAACACTTCTTTACTTAAAATTGTTTCCCAGTATGTATCAGCCCCCGTTTCTCATATTGTAAACCTCTCCTTCTTGACAGGCATTGTGCCAACAGCAATAAAGTCTGCAAATGTGACGCCTATTCTAAAGACTGGAGACCCTCGCCTGCTCGAAAACTATAGACCAATCTCAGTTTTGCCATGTTTCAGCAAAATGCTAGATAAATAGCAGTTAATATGTTCCTAGAATTTCTGGAACAGCATAACATCCTTACTGAAAACCAACACCGCTTTCGATCCTCCCAGTCCACAACTTTTTCGGCTTGTTTTCTCTGTAACTCATTACAGCCAAAGAAAATAAAACTCACAGCATTGTAACCTTGACTTATCAAAAGCATTATTTGACACTGTTAAACAACGTATTATTAACCAAACCCAATCACTATGGTGTCCGTAACGTATCCAATAACTGGTTTAAAAGCTATCTAACAAACCGTTCCCAATGTGTGTCCGTTCTTGTTGTCATTTCGTCCGAAAAACGTATTACTTGTGGAGTCCAGCAAGGGTCAATCCTGGGTTCTATCCTTTTTCTAACCTACATTAACGATACAAATAATGCTACTAACCTACTAAATATAAATCGTTTTGCCGACGATACTTGTGCTCGTACTGGTTTATTCCGATCACAATATTAATCAAACCTTTCGTGTAATGTCCCAGGAACTGCGCACAATTCAAATTTGGTTGCACGCTCATCGACTGTCACTTAACATTAATAAGACCAATAACATGCTTATTAAATATAATACAGATATAGCACCACTCGACTCTCCAGGTTTCTTCGTTGCGGGTAGTGAAATTGACCAGGTCCATCGCTTCGAGTTTCTAGGCATTATTTTTAACGACGTTCTGAATTGAAAATCGCACATTTCAAATATTTGTAAAAAAAAAAACCCTCTCATGTAACATTGGGCTCATCAGTCATATCAAATATGTTCTCAATAAAAAAAAAACACTTTATTCATACTTTACCATTCATTGCTTCACCGTTACCTATCATATGGAAATGTCCTTTGGGGAAATACCTACCCCACTCGCCTTAATCCTCTTTTTCTTCTCCAAAAACGTGCCGTACGATTAATCTCATTGTCTAAACGATTAGATCACACTGAACCTTTGTTCCAAAAATTGAAAATTCTCACGCTATCTAATTTAAATATTTTCAACTTTCTAATAATAAGTTATAAATTTGTCCATCATCACGAAAATCTCCCTTCTATCATTAAACTATTCCTTACAGAACTCCATGTTCATAATTATACAACTAGAGGTCAAGCTGTCAATCTATATAAACCTATCTATCGTTTTAATCTTTCTCTATACTTTCTCAAGGCTAAAGGTCCTCGTGAATGGAACTAGTTACCATTTGACATTAAAAACATAAACTCACTATCACTATTTAAATGAAGGTTAAAGTCTGAACTTTTGGGTGTTAGGCAGAGATCATCGTGTCCTGTGGGTGGCTTTGTCTCGTTTGAAGTCTGAACTTTAGGGTGGTAGGCACTGATCATCGTGGCCTGTGGGTGGGTTTGTCTCGTTTGAAGTCTGAGCTTTTGGGTGGTAGGCAGTGATCATCGTGGCCTATGGGTGGGTTTGCCTCGTTTGAAGTCTGAACTTTACGGTGGTAGGCACTGATCATTGTGGCCTGTGGGTGGGTTTGTCTCGTTTGAAGTCTGAGCTTTTGGGTGGTAGGCAGTGATCATCGTGGCCTGTGGGTGGGTTTGTCTCGTTTGAAGTCTGAACTTTTGGGTGGTAGGCAGTGATCATCGTGTCCTGTGGATGGGTTTGTCTCGTTTGAAGTCTGAGCTTTTGGGTGGTAGGCAGTGATCATCGGGTCATTTGGGTCGGTTTGTCTCGTTTGAAGCCTGAACTGTTGGGTGGTAGGCAATGATCACCGTGTCATGTGGATAGGTGTGTCTCGTTTGAAGTTTAAGCCTTTGGGTGGTAGGCAGTGATCATCGTGGCCTGTGGGTGGGTTTGTCTCGTTTGAAGTCTGAACTTTTGGGAGGTAGGCAGTGATCATCGTGGCGTGTGGGTGGGTTTGTCGTAATTGAAGTCTGAACTTTTGGGTGGTAGGCAGTTATCATCGTGTCATATGGGCGGGTTTGTCTCGTTTGAAGTCTGAGCTTTTGGGTGGTTGGCAGTGATCATCGTGTCATGTGGGTGGGTTTGTCCCGTTTGAAGTCTGAGCTTTTGGGTGGCAGGCAGTGATCATCGTGGCCTGTGGGTAGGTTTGTCTCGTTTGAAGTCTGAACTTTTGGGTGGTAGGCAGTTATCATCGTGTATTGTGGGTGGGTTTGTCTCAGTTGAAGTCTGAGCATTTGGGTTGTAGGCAGTGATCATCGTGTCCTGTGGGTGGGTTTGTCTCGTTTGAAGTCTGAGCTTTTGGGTGGTAGGCAGTGATCATCGTGTCTTGTGGGTGGGTTTGTCTCAGCTGAAGTCTGAGCTTTTGGGTGGTAGGCAGTTATCATCGTGTCATGTGGGTGGGTTTTTCTCGTTTGAAGTCTGGGCTTTTGGGTGGTAGGCAGTGATCATCGTGGCCTGTGGGTTGGTTGTACTCGTTTGAAGTAAAATCTGTTTCCATGTATGTCTATGTATATGTTTGTATATGTGTGCGTAAATATTTTTGTATAAATGTGTGTGTATTTATATATACATATATCTACTGTGAGCCTCTATTATTTAGTCGTTAGAGCGCTGGCTCTGCTAGCCAGATACCCGAGTTCAAATCCCGGTGGAGGCAAGCAAAATTTTCTTTCTCTTCATTTAGACAATATATTCAATACACATTTTGTTAATATTTTAAATTAGATCAGTTGTCTTCTACCAGCTCTTTTTTAACGAGACCTCTGGACTCACATGGTTTGTTCTAGTGAGTAGTACATGTTATGTTAAAAAACAATTCTTCTGTCGTTTGATGTTTTATATGCCCTCAACTGATTGCTTACTTCTTTCCATTAGAAACTACTCTCAATAAAATAATTCTTTGCACGTCGTTGTAACGACTTGTTTTTACTGATTCATATGACGCACACACTTTATTCCATTATCATATTTGTTTAATCATAGCTTACGCATCCATATTTTATTATTCTGTCCGATTATGTGTCACTTTACGAAGGATCAATTGAAATAAACCTCAATAAAATAAGATGGCTATGTAAAAACTGTGTACATTATGTCGTTTGCATGATCCATTGTTTGAAAACCTGCTAATAATTTCAATGTAGTTCCCACTTCTGTACAGCATATGATTGTTAAATACAGGATCGTTTTCTCTTTGAAAACTCAACCTGGACAGAAATGGAATGTTTTTCGTTTGCAAACTATTCTTTAGTATGACAATTTCAAACAGCTTCAATCCTTTTATTATACATTTTCTCATCAAATAGTCTTTGAGAATTTGTTGTCGTTGAAGGTTTTTAAATTAATGTTTCCTTTACAAGAAGGAGAAGCCATGCAGGCATTTATAGCCATGCATATTTATGATTTACGTGTTTGAGAACCGAAGACATATTTGAACATTTGAAACAAGGGGTAGATTTTATTCTATATTTACTTTTATTCTCCAACTTACAAGGATTGTTTTTCGTAAGCTTACTTCATACAACTCGCTAACAGCACGCTAACAGCCTCATTTTGTTTTTCATAGTTTAAATAAAACACTTATACATGCAGCTCAACACAGGTCTTTTTCAGATTCATAAAGATCTTACTGAAAGGTATTTTCGAGAACTGTGCCAAGTTAATCCTCCATTGCTGGTAGCATGAGGCACATAATCGTGACTTTTAAGCGTATTATATCTTGTTAACGAAGCCATATGCAGTATTCATTTAAACCAACTCTCACGTATTAACATGGTTAGGTCCAAAATTGTAGAACAAATCAAATTAATGATGTTTATAAGATTCCGAATAATAATACATATTTAATTCTTCAATAACTTATTATAAAGCTACGTACGTAAGCTATGTACGTTTTTTGACATTCATTAGGCGGAGACTTATTGAATACTGTACTACTTTATAACACACATGTAGCTTTTGAATGTTTTTATATTGTCAGCCAATATGCATGTTTGTTACTTGTATGGTCGACTGCTTGTATGTTTTTTTACATTAATTAGGCGGAGAATTATTGAATACAGGTAGCTTTTGAAAAAAAAAAATTCCAGTACATAACGGGAAACATAAACCCGGCCTTTCAAAAATTAACAGCACACAACACACAGTTTATTGCAGTTATGTGCTCTATATTTCGAGAAAGAAAAATATAGTGGCTATTATATTGACTATATTTAAACGAGAAATAATTAATAAAATACTTTTACTGTGTAACAAAAAAACAAAAACAAATATTATCAAGCTAATGGTTGTGTCTTATGTACTTCTCGGAAAGAACAAAAAAAACGCTGTCGTGAGAAATACACACGCGAGTTGATTCATTATTCGTCCAATGATGCATTTGGATTAGTAAACAGGTGATGCCTAAAAAACAATAGAATACTGTTAGCCTTCTCGTGTAGAATTCAAAAGGAATGGTCTTTGTTGTCTGTAGTATTACGTATTAATTAATCTTAGCTTGTTGTTTCTTTGTACAGAGTAATTCAATGTGCATAACAAACACTGGAGGGAAACAGCCGGTTCTACATCCGCATATTGTCTTTGTCTAATGTACATTTTATTATTTTCAAATAAGGCTGAGTTGAATACGCGGCATGCGCTATTTGCAGAACGGATTTAAAGCTTGTCCACAAAAAGCGCTCCGGACGAAATACTTGTCCACCACTAAATTGGATCCTTTGTATGTGATATTGTTCTAGCTCGTAGTTAGTTAGTAGGCATGTCTTTGCATATAATATACTCATTACTTTATCTTTGAATTTTTTATGCGAAGTCTTGCAGCTTTTGTGTTCGCCTGCCATCCTTTAATTAATTTATATAAAAAAATCTGCTTCCATATCCCGGATGTTTGTCTATCTATATGGATTTATTAAATCACACAAAACGTGAGGTGTATGGAAACATGCACTTTCTTTATACTGATCGATTGATGTTAAACCCATCCTCAATGATATTTCACTTTTGTAGCATGTGTTTCAACAGTAAGCAGTGACCCAAGCACAATTAATAGTGTTAAGTCACTTAGAATAATCTCTGTTGGAATTATTATTGACTTCTTTCAGAAGTACTTAGAGGCTACATAACTCATAAAAAAAGTAAGTAGAAGTTTCATACGGATAGCAATTTCTTCGTTTATGTCTCACGACGTTTTCAATCTAGTGTCGTTTTCAAATGATAATGAAGAGTAAAGCAGTCAGGTGGTTACTGTTTACACTGATCAGTGAGTGCCTCGAGCAAAATGACGAGCACCAACACTGGCATATATAAAATCGTCACATAAGTGAGAGAAAAACTTTAAAAACTACATTTTAAGAAAAGCAAATATTGTTTGATTGGGGTTTGCGACGTATTAAGGTTATTTCACTTACATGATGGTGTGCCAGCCCAGTCGGTGGAGGAAACCACCCCAGACGACTCTGACAACATAATGCATTTAGAGGAGGAAACCCAGGACACCGCAACAAATCGGGTCCCACATGCCCCTTAGCTCAGAGAGCAAATTGTATCACCACATAAAACCAGTATGTTACACCAGGAAATCTATCAGTCTTCTTTAAGCGGCATATAGAAAATTGGTACATAACAAAAACATGAGGACAGATGGATTTTCAACTTCTAGGTATATTTGTAAGCGACTTTTCGGCCTAGATTCTAATACTTAGCATAAACTGCATGAAAACTGCCTTACAGAGCTCATAATTGTACTGCAAATTATACGTACAATAAAGATTGTCTAAATTCAAATCAAGTGAAGGAAATTTAACTTCGCAAGTCTTGTCAGGTAAACAAATATTAACGGAATTCAAATAAAAGGGTGGTTTTGTACAAACAGTGATATTATATATCCATATCCGTCACATACACACATCCATCTATGTTATTCAGCCGCGAACGACACATTGGGTAGATACGGTTACGGAGCGGATAGATAAAATTAAGCAAACATCATGAAGTAATTATGACTTGTACATGTTAGGACTTACAAAGAGAATATTTGAAAATGCCACACGATGGATTGAGTAATGTAAGACAACATTTTTGTTGAATAATATGTCCACAAATAAATTTAACAACGGATATATATCTATAATGTTTGTACAGAGATTACAGTTTTACAATCATTAGTTTGCTGGCGATGATGGAACATTGTTAGTACAATACAGACGAGGTATGTGATACAAGAATATAAATAAATTAAACTGTGTATAAATACGTTCACTATAAAAACTTACTATCACGCTGATAAGACAATCGTTCTTGATACGAACTAACATATGACCACAGCATTGTACATTAACATTGTTGAATACATTGAACTAGGATGGATGCCTTTTCCCTGTTATATAGTTTTCGTACAATAGAAACATGATAATCGTCTCATTGGAGACATCTTTAAAGTGGTCGTTGTTGCGTTACTTTGGCAAGTTGTTTATAACAAACATCGATGAAGTATGAACATACATTTACCAATATAATTGGATTTAAATAATGCATTTGCCTTGAATGTGTCATTCACGTTAATATAATTATAGTAGCTGAATAAGATTAGGTAACTTTTAATTGACAATGTTAAGCTTGATGTTTTCCAAGGGTTGCTGTCGGGTCCCCAGGGCTACATTATATACAGAACTGATCATGTTCCTTGACAGACACTTAGCAGACCGGTCAATATAACAGCTTGGACGTGGCGGATTTTTACAAGAAACGTGTCCGAAGCTATTAGTTCACACCTTACTACGGAACAACAGTTTCAGTGTCAGAATTCCTGCTGCTACAAATAAGTGCTCTTATTGTTTAAACAGTTTGCAGCACCATACGACCATAGGAAACGAAAGTACATACCGTAGATTAAAATATTTGATTACAATGAAAGACTAATTTTTCATTTAGAGAATTTCTGAGTTGTGTAGTGTTTTACTGCGACCAACCATTGAGTCGACAATACATGCAAAATTGAAAACTCTATAGAAACTTTGCTCCACATTTCGAATCACGTAGATTTTAAGTCGACTTTGGAATGGCGTCTAATATTAGACACTCGAATGTCCTCTTTCTCTAAAATGATACTGATTCCTTGTGACCTGCCAAAGATTTCCATGTCCGATGTCTCGCAGATGGAATTATCTTTGTTTCTACACTTTCTACATCAAGTGCGTTACTTCTGACATCGAGAGGGTTGCTTGCTACATCAAATGAGTGACTTCTGACATCAAGAGGGTTACTTCCTACATTCAATGAGTTACTTCTGACATCAAGTTAGTTACTTCTGATATCAAATGTAAGTAAAAGTGAATTCGTTTCTCGGAAAATCTTAACATAATATAGCACACTACAACTAGGTCAAATACCAAGAAGGACACTCATTTTCAGTGAATGTTTCGCCTTTATTATGACACCATCAGCACTGAGTGATTGCGTAATAAATCCGAAGTATTCAAACGAAATGAGTCTATCCCTCTTTGAAGCTATTCTGATTGTGTACCACACGAGCCCATTCGTTGTAGATAAAATGAAACAACAGAAACACAACACAAATATGTCTAATTTCACTTAAACCAGATCTAATGCATGCTGGTTGAAAAATCTTTTTCTATTAATTATATTGTGTGTGCATATTTGTGCGACTATTTAGAAGCCATTCTAGTATTTATATTTTTTTCAATTGAGTTTATCTTCATTTTCGACCTTAGGTGTATAAAGGGAGTTCTTGCGGGCTGGTTTGTACTGGGTTGTTTCCGGTTTTCCACCATCGACCGAATACGCAAAGTCGTCATATAAGTGCAATACTGTTGAGTACGACGACGTTAAACGCCAATCAGATCAATCAGTGCAGATCACCAGACGTACATCATATTGAAGGATCTCATTCATTCTAAATGGTAGCCATTGTAAGTGCGTGTCCAGACATGTTACGTTAATCATATGGAGGACAGACTGTTGACGTCTGATGCATGTTAAGCTTTGGGAAGTTGTCTCTTGGTTTGTAATCTCAAAAGCCTTTCGTTTTCATCAAAGTAGGCGTGTAATAAATAATCAGCTGTGAGACAGTGTTAATTCACAGCAGGCTGATCAAGAGTAACCTGGTCTATCACCCTGACCGGACTATGCCAGACCATAATTAAATTATCGTAACACGTAATTCAGAATAAACAAAGTACAAGTGTAAGCATAATGTTGGCGGCGAAAATGTTATTCATTGTTGTTTGTGTTCCTTGTTCAGCGGTGTTACGGACAAAGCGTCCAGTTAACCGTCAGACGACTCACCGCGTTGAAGGGAAAAAAACGTGATTCAGCATTGTAACAGCGCAAATAGCTAGTGCCAAGTCTCACCAACATTTAAGAATGAAACGGGTCTGATGAACGTCAGGTAATAGCAGAATGTAATATAATATTCATTAGAGGCTTGGAATTCAATAAGCTCCCAATAAATTATGTAATGCTCATGTAATGCTTAATACATATTAAGCTGTCATGAGAGAAGAAATTGGAAATGAGTTTTTGTATCGGTGAACCCACATGCAGACATAATTTTTTTCGTGGAAAAGTTAAATTACGGCGGCCTTTCAGGTTGAGACCAATTTTCCATCATCTATATAACAACTGGCCCTGGAATCTTGTTTTATCAGTTGAATACCCCTAGGTACATCAGTCAAAGGAAGTCCAAATTTGTAAACTCGGAACAATTATTACTCTCTGTTTTATTTTCTTCGATTGCTGTGACAAATGGCTGAGTATACGCGGAAGCTTCCAACCATTGGCAATTCTCTCCTTCTCTCGTGTAACGCCAAAAACAACGTTTTATCATTAGCGTTAGGAGTATCTGATAAGAGTAACAAAAAATACAATTCTAAGAGTATAAAGTTATTGTTAAGATACAATTCCCAAAAAGTTAACAAATAAAATTGATCATAAAGAAAAAAAGATCTGCAAATGTAATTAAGAACGAAATACGAGATCTCTAATACAACTGTATGTACAAATATTTACAATGAGTTTGTTCCTTAGTAAAAAAAAAAATGTATAGCTTTTACGAATATAAACTAGTGTCCAAAAGAAACGATACCACATGTTTGCAACGACATAAAATAAAAACTAAACAATGCAGAAG
>JAVFBZ010214187.1:0-12892 GCA_032466195.1 Katharina tunicata
CTGCGGAGTATTACAACATTCCGGATGCGGCTTCAATCTATCAAATTTCATTCAACTCCAATTCTAATAGTTTAACCATGAGTGCGATCTACCCTTTATTAGAGGAGAAACAGAGAGGGGGTGATGCTCACGTACGACTCGCCCTATATTAAATTTATCTCCTTCTCATTCAGGAGATTAGAGGGTGACCTGCTCGAGATCTCAGAGGTCGAGGGGGCGGAGATACCCGAGTCCGCGGCCGCCTATCACTACTAGATCGCGGCGTTCACATACTACGCTTGAAGGAAAACCAATTTATGAGTTTTTTTTTTAATTTCGTCATCAGAAACTTTAAAATGGGAATGATGACGAAATTAAAAAAAACACAATTTCGAGGATTTTGTTTAAAGAGAGAAAATGAGATTGACGTGGTGAATGGGGCGGGGGATAAATTTGCTTTTAGACGATGTAATGGAGGGATGGAGTTTTCCGATTGGGTGATTTTGTAGAAGATTGTGAAATCTAAATTTTTTGTGAAATTTAAAGAAAGCAAAACCGATGAGCAAACCACTCGACATCCAGTGGATTCGTGCTCATCCAGTCGAAGCCCGATGAGTAGTAGCCCGATGACCCCGATGGCAGGAAAAATGGGGAACCCCCTTTTTCCTACTACTTACGGCACCTTTCCATTGAGACAAACTGAACTGTTGAACTGTTGAGACATTATTTTCAACATAAATTTCAACATAATTCCAATCCAGCCGACCAGAAATGTCAACCAAAATGGGTTTAACGTTCTTAATTGTTTAAGACAATCTGAGAAACTTAAGACGTATTCAAGTCCAGATCTGTTCAGCTATATTTTGTCGACATTTTTCACGAAACCTGGAATACATATACAGCATTTATAATATTAAAAGAAATTGCACGTACACAAATGTATACAAGGAGCTACTAGTTAAACCGTCCTGTCTGCCAAGTACTTTAACCACGAAGTAAACATGAAATCACCTACAAAATGTTCCCTTTTTCCATCGTTTAAACAAACGTTAAGCGGCATTTTGAAGCTGGGTACATATTAAAAGCATGACTAAGATGGGTGTTCAACTTTAAGGTATATTGTTAAGCTACGTGTGGGCCTAGATACTTAGACCGTTTTTTTGATCGAAAAAAAATAATAGAATACAGAAACAGATTTTTGTTAAATTGATTACAAATTAGGCAGCTTTTTTTAGCAACGACTTCTCCGTTTTGCTTTAGGTGTGGTTATTTTTTTAAGAATGTAGCGAACTACTCTTGTATTCATCCGTCCAGGAAAATTGTGTATAGACTTTTTATAATCCAAAAGTGCAAGTACAAAGAAACCGTATGCTTTCTCTACTCAGAGCAATCACCTCCATGAAGCTACTTTAATTCAGTATCTTCAGCAGTATAATCCCCCAAGAGAACTGAATCCGAACAAACTGTTTATCAGACGAAGACCCCACTGATTTGTTTTATAGCGAATAATCTTCAGTGGACCAGATGTGTCTCAATTACGGGAGATAACCCGATTCACTGTGTGTCCTTGTCTGGATGGATGGGCCGTGGTGGGTTATAAAGTACTTACCATTAGAAATCGATTTTCTTCAAATATCCTAACCTCTCTTCATGATACGTCAGCGACACATTGACTATGATTAATATAAAATAAATGGGAAATAAAAAGAATCATCCATAAGCACAAACCTTTTAATGACCTTAGATAAAAATATATATAAAAAAAGAAAATTTCGGACATATTGGTTTCCCGAACTTTCGAAAAAGAAAACATCATTTCTAACAATACTTTATTCGACAATTTTGTGACAAATTTATGAAAGAGCCTTCCATCTATCAGGGGAAATTTATGTTATCCATCCCCAGTACGAAGGCGATTTGTAAAATCGTCTTGACCGCCAAGGATGCGTACCGCCTTTCCCAATAGGGAACCCCCTAACATACTTTACCGTTTGTCAACAATCTGATAAAGTATGCACGTAATCTTAATATTTGACAATTATTTCACAAAATTAAATCATTGCTTGTTTAAGAATCTAACTAATTACGAAATATAGATATGTTACACAATGCAGTAAAAAATTATATTAGCAGAACAACTCGTGGGAATTATCACTAAGAAATATATATTTTTGTTCGGTATGGTAATGATAAAATCTGTGCTGATCTTAACACGTTTATTCCCAATTAATTTTCAGACAATTTTTAATTTTGTTTCAAGCACCAAATAGCCAACCTCAAGTTTTATAAACAACAAGTCAATCACCTGGGTGAATCTTTTATCAAGCCGTAGGATTAATTTAAATATGGCAGGGTTTATTTACATTATTTGAAAAGAATCGGGCTCTACGCTTCCGAGTGTTTTATAACGAAATAAGGTGGGATAACAACGACATGGCAGAGGGACAGAGACATCGACAGATTTGGAGAGTTTTATTTTTGTTACAATACAGTTGACGTAAAACGGCAAAACAATCATTCCAAAATACACACAGCTAGTAGTTAAACGTGACGGCATGCTGAAATTACCCATCGACAGTTTTATGACACGTTTTCCATTGGGGGAGTAAACTTTTTAAAACGATAAAAATCACTTTAAAGAACTTAGGAAAATACAGGCAATGTCGGGAAAAGCATTCAGTTTAGACATGGTAAAGTTAACAATCGCAGTATTAAACTGTTTTAAAGGATATGGTATAAATTTAGAGTGTTTAAAGAGAGTCCCAAAAAGTGAGTAAATACTGACTAGAGAGATATTTTGAAGATGTTTTTTTTGTTTGACGGTAGGGGTTAATACAAATAACAAAGCAGTCATTTCAGAAAGACGCTTTTCACCGAATTGCTTAAATTGATAGCGCGATGAAAAGAACAACCAATAGTAAGTAACATTTCAATCGAGTAAGTTAATATTTCAAGCTCTTTCGCGACCTGTACTTGTTCTGAAATGCCTGTTTGTTTCCAGTGACATCAAGGTAGGTTTCTTTTACCCATTGGGCTGGTGCGCAACCATATGCATGGAATATTCAAACAAACAATCACATTATCAATCACAAACGAAGAACTTCCTGAACATTATCAAAAGGTTTGGAAATGAAACAATCTTGAAATAAAACTAGTTAGAAAAGGTTTTAAGAAATAATCCGAACTACTGTTTGCCAAGGAGATATGAGTCGAATATACAGATCCGTTTCTAGTTATATACAATAAGAGACATTCGGAACAAGAAGTCGTGTTGGTATAGATAATATATTTCGGCTTTATTATACCATCATCAGTTGAACATATACAAAGAGTACAATACCAGCATAGCAAATATAACACTATGATGGTAGGGAATCTAGTTTGTATCTGCTCCACTGACGAAGGTATAACAAAGCAGAAATATATTATCTATAACAGCAAAACCTCCTTGTTCAGACAAACAATCACAAACGAAGAACTTGTTGAACATTATCAGAGGGTTGGAAATTTGGCAACCTTCAATGAAACTAGCAAAATATGCCTAGAAATTCGCCTAAATGCTATTGTCAAGGATATAACGAATATAGTAGTTCCACAGATCCGTTTTGAGTAAAATGGGATAAGAACAACTCCGGACAAGACAGTCATGCTGGTATAGATAATATATTTCGTCTAAATTATACCATCATCAGTTGAACACAAAGAGTACAAGACAAGCATTGTTTGTATAACACAGTGATGGTAGGAAATCTGTATTATATTAACTCTGCTAACCCGTTACACTTTGTATATGTCTAACAGACGATGGCTTATTAAAGCAGAAATATATTATCTATAGCAGCATGACTTGCTTGTTCGGCGATTCTGTTATTCGATATTTGAAATGTATCGCGTGAAGGATCGGGGAATTAACCCGTCTCAGTCTACTGACTACACTTAATGGTTTCCACGAGAACAATGTAATATCTGTCAAGTGAGATCAACTGATACAATGAATCTGTTAAAACTTTATAGCAAGGGATGAAGGGCTATCCATCTAATATCAAAAGGTCATGACTTGGAAGGCGGAACGGATCGAGTGGTCAAATTGAAAGTCCAGAGCTCTGTAGTTTATAATGGTCATAACCGATCAATTCTGCGTTGTATGGCAGGGCAGTTTTACTAAGTCTTATTTGTTTACGTTGAATATATTTACTATACTTTCAAGTTCGATCTGAGCTATGAATTAAAATCCCCAGGATAAACAATGTCAGGAAAAAACGACACTACAATTTTGCATCGAGATACTTCAGATGTTTGAGACGTAATGTTAATAAGATTTTGGGAAATTAGTTAAAAGTGAAAGTGCTTTTGTTGTCGTTTTATTTTAAATTTCCATTTTAAACAGCATGTGGAATATTTATTCTCGTCACCTCTGGAGCTGGCGAAACCACTCCTCTTGTGCTATATGAGAGTTATATGCTAGCTACAAGCAGAATTTTGAGGGAGTTTGAACAAACAAATAAAAAATAAATATAAAAACAAATAAATAAATAAATAAACAAACATATGAAAACAAAGCCTAATTATAATAGAGCATGTGTATCTTTTGGTAAAATAGTTGATGAAATCGCAATGCTTTGTAGAGTCTGCTTCAATTAAACTCAATTTACCATTCGCCGCCTTCTTCTTAAAGCCGGATTACCTTAGTATATAACTTTGTCGACATCTTTACATAATTCAATCTCACCAAACAGTTTACCTGGAGAATAACCACCTGATTTGTATGGAAGCCCAAAGCGGCCATACACGCTGTCGCCTTTTACACAGTACTATCGACTTTTTTGACAGACTGTGTAAAGGACGACAGCGTGTATGTCCGTTATCGGCTTCCTTAGATTAGCATAATCTATAACGTGACAGATACTTCTTAATTTAAGGTCACATTTACTTGTTTTGATGAAAGAACCGCAGTGGGACAATAGAATATTCTAGTTGCCATCAACAATCGATTTTAATTATAAATTCTAGTTGTGCAATGACCAAGGTCTGTTAACTGATGATACACAAAAGACTGACTGCGCCCATGACGACACAGTAAAGACATTGCTCGTGATTCGATCATTCAAATTCAAACAGCACCCATGATCCCATTCAGTCTATGGGATATAACAAACAAAACAAGAATGCTTCTAAGGATTATGCTCAGGTGACATCTTTAACGAGACTATACCGGCGATCATAACAGTATTTTAAGGTGTCTTAAAATACCTAAAACAGATAAGGAGGCTAGAACCTATACCTAATTCATTAAAGGGCTGCCTACATTAGAAACTAATCAGTTGTTCTGCCCAACGGTTGGTAGTTAACGTCTTGCTTCGTTTGATATGATGTGTTCAACTCAACTTCAGTCTCAAGGAGGCTTCCCATCAGATAAAAAGTAAAACATTATCACGATTATCTAAATGTAATTAAAAAAATATCATTCAGTCGATATTTCAGAGGTTTCTGCGTGATTCGGATAAGATTTCTTGATTTTACCATTGGGTGAGGTAGAAGCTGAACGATAAAAATGGTTCAACGCCAACATAAGTGCACAGGGCCTCCAACCGAAGGATGCTAAGTATTTTTGTTTTGTTTTATTGAATCATGAACATGGATACTTTCTTTAACTTCAATTAAATCGTTATTGACAAACATTGGATTTTTCATACTCCAACAGTGTTGAAATTCTTTGAAATGCTTGTAGAAATTTACGCATTTATAACAATTTGATTTTATGAATGACAATTCCTATAATATTGGGCTAAAGTAAGTAAAGCAGAAGTTGTCATCCAGAAAATGTTAAGTCATTTTTAATCTCTTAACGTTTTTACAAGAATCTGTCATTTTAACTTTGGATGAGGCGCAAAATGCCTTTTTCTTTACAAATCTCTTGACTTTCCAAGTTTTGCCAACTATTAAGTAAGCTGGCCTACTCAGTCAACCAACCCACTGCCAAAACTTGGGGAATTCTGTTTTCTATAATGCGAGGTCAAATCACAGCCTATTTAACGTCTCATGTTTCAGTCCAACTCTTAAGATTCGAGGTTGTGATGATTACAATGAACATACGGGTCTGATGAGATAATAGCCCGGGTCATTATCTACTCTAACAGAGCCCATTATCAAATTATTGACTAGGATTTGATAATAAAACCAGGCATACAGTTTTCTGTAAGGCATGTTCTGCAAATAACCAGCGACTCAAAGTCTGAGGGTAAAGAAAAGCTTGTGTCCAATGGGACGTGAAAAGGAGAAAGGAATGTCGCATTTTGATGAGCATTGATTAATCAAATTGTCGCAGGCACGAAGTAAGCAATGGATTGAGTTCGGTTAGTGAAATACGGCGGTATAGAATGGGAATGTGAAACCGTGTATCGATTCTTCAGTGACGGACATTTTGACAGGAATTATATCTAAAACGGTAAATGGATTTGTGATACAAGACTAACTGTAGTTAAGGGGAGTTAAACGTAAACATACAGAGAGTCTGTGGGTGTAGATCTTTTAAAATATTTTCAATGATGTGAAAAAAGATTTCGTTTTCACAGCTGTGACTAAATGAGTGATGATAATGATTATTTACTGTATTTATTTCAGGTTTCACCAAAATGCTAAAAAAAAATAAAAAATAAAAAATAACATGAATTTTAACGGAAGAATCGTAGTGTGCGCACCATGTCGTATTTTAGAATTGAAATAAGTTTAAGTGTTTAACGAGTAATACAATATGATATCGAAAATATAAATAAAGTAAAGCAGGTCAGTAAATGAGTATCATTATAAGTTTTAAATACAGTTCCTCTCATCGGTTCATTCATAGTCACGTGGTCAGAACATAGTCCAGCATAATGAATACGTTTCACGCTGCCGATTAATATTCACCCAATTTCACCACGTTTGCCGACGAAATGTGTTATATGTCATGGCCTTTAATGCGCAGGATTTAAAGACATTTTACGTAGCTAAACACAACACTTCATTTGTCTTGTACATGTCTAGAATTCCAATTGTTCTTCGTAAGTTCCTCAGCTGTTTTGATTTCACGACTTGGTTTTTCAAAAATAAAATCACTAAAAATAGACCACTGTTATATGAGCCTTTATACATGTTCTGATCATTAACAAAGGTTGCAAATATTTGATTTTCTGGGTAGTAAAGCTTTTTTGTAATTGATTTAATTTTTTTATACGGTAGAACGAAATCAATTTGGGAATTTTGACGCGCTGATTTGCCCTAAACGATTGCCATTGTATCTTATTTGTTTCACATAAATTTATTTTCCATATTTGATTAGGTTGAAATTTGACCGCCAGTTAACGACTAAACGGGTCTTATTGGAAATCGATAATAAATGGAATCTTCCTAATGTCTCACAAAGTAGTTCCCAGTCTACATAAGAAAACCCCTATTCAAACGATAGAGTTATCTTCCCTTATTAAGGAGAATGTGTTCGCAAATTAGTTATTCCAGACAAATCAGCCGGATTTTTGTGCGGGTAAACAGTTTGGTAGGCTTGAATAGAAGAGCTTTTACTACTGGAGATTCTGAGGTCAAGCATGTAACGCATGGACTTCAATGTCCGCCACCAAATCGTTTGCGATCAGATAGACATCCCCTTTGTAGCAATGATCAAGAAACCCATTTACATAGAAGTCTAACTGTTATCCGTTAAAAGGTGGATTGTGTATTTTGTTGAACGGCCTGTGGTTCTATTTACTCGTCCAGACTGTCAGTCCAGTTTTCATTCGAAACTGTAAATCTGTTCGCTCGTGGCAGTGCTATTATTCAGGGGGACACTAGTTCTTCTGTTGTATATCAACAGTGTATAAATCAAAGAATAAAGACATTTAACGCAATATTATAAAACGACCATTTAAGTATTGGTCAAGTGTAATAGAGTAGCATGAGCGAAAAGTCCTTGGGGTTCTCAACAAGTGAGGTCCTTCATGATCCATCCACTTGGATTTTAAAGATATCAGAATTTGTGATAAAACAAGTTAGCAACCGATGAAGTTTCAAGGAGGCGTGATAAAGGATTTGGTTTTCTTCCGATTCAGAAAGGTGGTAAAGATATCAATTTCTGGATTTTTCAAATATTATGCTTCATTTTTGACACTTTTATTTTGGTGAATATCGTTAGTTTTTCATAGAAGTTTCTTCCGTGAATCAGACATAGTCTTCACGAAAGCTACTGTCTGTTGAACATTTGCAATATCATCTAAGCTCGTTATTATGATAATTTTAACATTTGCTTAAATCTCAGCCAACAAACACCGGCTTTACGTCCATTCCATCCGTACTGACAATCGGAGATAACGACCAACTGGGCAAAATATTCCAGTCGGTCCTTGTAAACAAATTGTTCTGAACATACTAACTTTACGCATACATGCATTACTCGATAAATCAGAGAGATTTTCTGCGGGTAAACTGTTTGATCGAATTAAGTTCTCTAGAGGTGTGCACGATCAAAGATGGGGTGCCTGTTAGCCGGGTGAATCATGCAACCTAAGAGACGGACGCCTGTTATCCAGGTGAAACAGAGGCGCGCATGTTAGCGGGAAAAGGGCTGCGTCAGATAAAGTGTAATATTATCCCGAGCTTGTAGTTTAGCGTAAAATTTAATAAATGACTAGATTACCATAAAATCGAAATATACATGTAGCTGTCCGTTTCGCGATTCAGGTTATAAAAATATCCCTTATCGTTTGAAGAGCATTATCTAGCCTGTTGAAATATGTCTTCAAAACTTTAAAAACGAATTTTAGATTTTGTCCTTTGGTTCCGCCATTCCGTATTTTATTGGAAGGCAAATCTGTTTGGCCGAACTAATAAAATGGCTCACATTGAACTAATAAATGAATCTGAGATAGCCTTAAATTTTGTCTTAACCTTAAACGATCGCTGAAACAATATATCATTTTCAATCGATTTCAGCTAAATGTGTTTATTTTTTCTCAATCATTTACATGTGACTGCGCGTAATTTAAAAGTGTTTAGTCACAACTGATACAACTTATTTATCATATAAGACGAACAGGTAGTGTTTTTTTTTACAATTCGACGTTAATTCTGCAATAGCATTAAAAAAAAGTTTAAAACGGAAAAGCTTAGGATTTTGGATTAAAGCGCATGTAATTTGGTCTGAATTAAATTCAAGATAAATAAGGCTATCTGACCTTTCAAATTGAGGAGCACCGTAAATTACATCTAGTAGCGTTTCCATGGCATCTCCAATTTCTGTGACAGAATTCCTCTTTTGTCATTTATGTTTTTTACCATTTATCTCTTTCAATCCACGTATCCTATTCACATTTTCTTTTATCCTTATTCAAAATCCAAATCGGACTCACATAAACATCTACGGGTAATATTTAACCAGCGGAGAAGCTGGGAAAGCAGCCTCAACGAGATTATTAAGAAGTCGCAACGTAAAAGTATTTATATTTTTAGGCTTAATACACCGGAATATTACGGAATACTGTACTAGTCGTTCCTTATAGCATTTCTTGAAGACACCGATGCTATTTGGAATATCCTGCGGGCTTAATCCCCTAGAAATAGTTCAAATAGCTACACTCTAAACAATCACTGGTCTGACTCGTATAGCGTTTCTACGAAAACACTTTGTTATGAATCTGGCGTCCCATCAGTTTGCAGAAGCATTATATGTCATCTAATTTTGTATTTTAATAATTAACGGTTTGACTTCGAACGAATTACAAACCACCTAACAACCACAGTAAGGAACCGTTTTACAGCTGTCCCAGTCCCTTACTTAAGAGCATCTCTTGAAGACACCGATGCTATTTGGAATATCCTCCCGGCATAATCGCCTCGGTATGGTTCAAATGGCTACACACTACACCAATCGCTGGTCTTAGTCGTATACCGTTGCTACGTAAACACTTTGTTATGAATCTGGCGTCCGATCAGATTGCAAAAAGCATTAAATATCAATTATTTTGTTTTTAAATCATTAACGGTTTGACACCGAACGAATCACAAACCACCTTACAACTACGACAAGAAACGCTTTTACTGCCCTCCGCAAATGATATGACCTACCCACGCAAGTTACTAAGTCTGAGTCCATTTCTGAATTTAAAGTCAGTTGAATAAAACCCTTTCCTTCCTCTGCACTTCCTTTGTGGGGTCTATACCAGTGCACGTAAGGCAAACATTATTTTATGCATAGGTTACTAACTGATTGTAGTTACCTAGGAACACTTATGTTGTATCTTTATTGAACTTCTATGGGATGAACATATGGATCTCATGTTGGCAACATAAATTCATTTATTCTTATTGCCTTCAATACACCACCCAAACAATTCATCCTTTTGAAAGACTATCTATTACGAATGGAGCAATGTCGGTTGGTTGAGTGTTGGACTGCTGACCCCCTCTCTGTACCCGGAAATTGTACGGCGGATTTTTTAAGAGGTTTCTATCCGGTTTTCCAGCGTACACCTTCAATACGGTAAAGTCGTCAAATAAGCATAATACTATTAAATACGACTTTAAATACAGATCAATATATAAATAAAACTACTATGAGCAACATTAAACTGTTAATCTCTTAAAGCTTTTAGCTTGTTTTCTTTAAATCCGCAGATTACAACACTATTATTAAAGATCCACTTATTCCAAGGATGAATGCTGGCTCTTGTTTATATGAATACTGATTGACAGTTGATGACAGTAACCGAAAGTTCAGTTTAAGGAATATTAAGTATCCCGCCTTGTTAGCATTTTGATTTTTTATACTTACTGATTTAAATGTATTACATATAACTCTGTTGTATTTTTGACAATTTATTGCAATGAGAATCCACGCTTATCTAACTCTTATCGAACGTCGCTTCCATTGGAATGTTCTGTTGACTCAGGAAACTTATGGTAAAACTACTTGGGAAACAAAAGCCAGCCCGCTTTACGTTAAATTCGAATAACTGCTAGATTTCTCCTGGTCCGTACAAGCTTTATACCTAATGAATATTTTTTATTTGAACGGGACTGTTTTAATTTTTGAATAAACATCACATCTTGTAAAAATCAAGGCAAACGGAATTAGTTGAAAAATCAAAATTTTGGGTGCGAATGTGACTTTAAATAATCATACAGAATTTTTGTTTTCAAGTTTTTTTTTTTTTAAACTTACTTAACCTACAATTACTTAAACCTAGCGGTATAATTAACGGAAAGCTTCTAGCTTTTTCTTCTTGATAATTAAAAAATGTATAGAATTGCTTCGATTCTGTAATAACAGAAACTTGCATCTTAAGTAAACAGTGGTTAAAATTTGCGAAGAATGGCCTTCCCATATTAAATCCACTGTGGTTGTGTGATAAATGACAAGATTGTATAAACACTTTGCGTGATACTTCTTCAATCTGTTTGAAATACACGGGAGAAATCTCAGCGTGTACATTACAATTGGTTTAAGTCCTATTGGAGAGAGTTTGAAAAGCAGATCAATTGTGTCACGCAAGATGTAGATCATTATCCTCTACACTTCCTGTATACACATGCCTAACGAAAAGACGACAGTGATAAACTCATTATCTATGGACATGCCCTTAGGGGTTTAAGAGAGTAATTTTAATATTTGGGATAACACGGATTTGCCAGAACAGACACTATTGTTGATGTTAGATATATTGAATAAGATATATCTCTAATTGAATAAGAGATATCTCCAATTGGATTAGACATATATCTAATTAATTAGGGATATCTGTAATCAATTAGGGATATATCTAATTCAATTAGAGATATATATCTAATTCAATTAGTGATATATCTAATCGAATTAGTGATATCTATAATCCAATTAGAGATATATCTTATTCAATAAGAGATATCTCTAATAAAGAGTTCCGGTGAATTTGTTTAAAAATGAATACTCATTGTCCTTCTTAAAGATCACGACATTTTCCAATCTTCATGCAGCTTCGCTTACCATAACGCAACCATTGTATCTCTGCATTAGACTCTCGCTACATTCGTCTGGGGTTTTAGTGGCAGAGGTAAAACTGGATTAACATGTAACGATAAGTTTAAGTGGAGATTTGATGTCGGCCATGCGCGAGTGTATAAATCTCTAGCTTAACTCTCGCAAGATCTTGATATATTTGGGATAAGTCATTATTCTGCGCCATTTTGCTTTAGATTAGAGATATCTCTAAATCCCTCGAATTAGAGATATCTCTAATTGAATTAGACATATCTCTAATTGAACATTATTGGATAAGAGATATCTCTTATTGAATTAGAGATATCAATAATTTAATTAGAGATATCTCTTATTGAATTAGAGAAATCAATAATTGAATTAGAGATATCTCTAATTCTAGGGTATTAGAGATATCTCTAATTCTAGGGTATTAGAGATATCTCGAATTGTGTATTAATGATAGTTTGGCTCTCCATATAAAACAAGCGTTTTTGAGTATCGTGCGTACACGTGAAACATTGTCTCTATAAACGTGAGCAGTTAGCTTACCTGTTGCTTTTATTATTGGGCGACCAGTTTGATTACATGTGGCTTTTATCTAAAATCGATGTCGAAAGTATGTGCCTTGATGTTTCGACACTTCGTTTATGAGACAAGACACTCAACTTTGGAGAGACGAACCGACCATTCTTATTTTACAAAAAATATGTTCAGATAATTAGGGGCAGCCTCATTTTAATCGATATTTACAATAACTTTGAATATCTTGTTTGAGTGGCATTTAGAAGCTGGGTAAATTACAAAAACATGAAGACTGAGATTTATTTTCAGCTACTGGATATATTGGTAAGCCACGTTTCGATCTAGATACTAAGATCGTTTTCAAGCAATGGTTACAAATCTCAACAAAATATACTTTAAATGGTAAAA
>JAVFBZ010214209.1:0-12888 GCA_032466195.1 Katharina tunicata
TTTTTATTTTGTCATATAGCACTTTCAACTTTTTGTTTGACAAGCAGATATTTAAATGATCTGAATGTGTTACAAGTCATACTCAACAGCAGTTCATGTTAATGATGACTTTGTGTTGCCAGTGTAAGGCGGAAATATGCGAAGAAGCCTTGTAAAACCACCCAAAGATATCCTCAGCCACCAGAAATCTAATTATAAAATTTATTTACAATTTATGGGGTTTAATATACCTACTAAATTTATTTATTTGTTTAGATTATTTTGATTATTTGTTTGATTGGTGTTCAATGTCGTACTCAAATGTATGCCACTTATATGATAATTTTGTGTTAAAAGGGTTTGGCAAATAACAGGGTTGATTGAATAATTTGGATTTAACGTTGTACTTTCACTTACGGTGTATGACAGCGTGCCATCCCAATGGGTCGGGGAAAACAGCCTAACTGTGAAGTGACACCGACAATATACACGATTTAAATCCAGTGTTTTCCTCCCACAATAATGCTGACAGGCCGTTACGTAATTGGAACATTCTTGATTACAGGTAATACTCCAAGCAATCAAAGTAATTTGGAACTTTGTCTATAGCTGCCTAGGATAGTGGATTCATATTAAACCTTCACATAGAAGTGCTTTAAACTGTATTTAATCAACTTAGAATGACTTTGATAATTTGCATTATAGACTGATGAACAACTGAGATAATATTATCAAGGTCTTTATTGTATGCATTACAATAAAATGTTATTAACTGGAACAGTTCTGACACATCCATGTATATTATGCATTTAAAAATTAAGGTCTGTCAATTTCTGACATAAATATAAGGAAACTGAAACATGTCTTTCCGTGCACTCAAGGCTGGCCTCATGAAGTTATTCTGTGCAAGCAACTCCGCTACACACATTATCAGATTATATAGTGCCAGAAATATCTCTCGTAGGATATTTAATTTTTTGTTTATATTTATATAAATGTCAACAAAATACTACACACACTTGGCGTGAGGAAATAAGTTCGGTAACAGTTTGAATATCCTGTCCTGAACTTTTCTTTTCCCCATACCTCCACTGATCTTGACCCTCTTTGACAAACAGAAAATTTCACCCAACGTGATTCTTCCATACAGCTGTCATTTTGATCACACAATTGGCAAAAGCCTTGCTTTGGTTCAACTTCCGTTTACCTTAAATGGCAAACTGTAAACTGGTGTATTACCCCGAATTAAGTATGAACGAAACACAAGGCAAAACATTTGTAACAAAAGATTCGGGAAGATGCTATAAATTCAAAGAAAGCTTGGGCATTTTGCAAATGAGTGCAAATCCAGTGGTGGTCGGGAGAATTCGGCATTCTCGTGTGTTGATTCAAGTCGTCTGGTTCAAAGGGATGGCTGTATCAGTGGTCGAACAGTACAAATGTTTATTGACACAGGAAGTGCAGGGACATTAGTGCATTCTAGCCTTGTGGGTAATCAACTGATTAACTTTGATAAAACTGTGGCGCTAACTTGTGCGCATTGAGATCTTCACTCCTATCCAACTGCAGTTTAAAGCGTTTCGTCCGGTGCATGGAAGGAGGAAGTGGAAGTCGTTGTTGTTGCAACCTTACCTGTATCGGTGTTGCTTGGACTCGATGTGTTAGATCCTCAAAGTCTTGATGTACCACATGGTGAACCAATAGTTAATGTTGAACATAGTAGAACAAGTTTCTTCAGTAGACTACAAGTTGAAACTTGCTGGTAAACGTCATGCATCAAAGGTTTATCACGTTAATTTATTAAAGTTATTGGTACCACCCTTAGATGTCCTGGATGTTGCTCTTCTCGTCATGGATACAGAATCCTCAATGGAAGACCTCCAAGAACTGCTACTTCCTGATTCACAAGAAGATGGGCCTGCTGGTGTACGTTTGAGTGCATCTCTGGCAAGTGAAGACAAGGCCAATATCTTCTCTGTATTGGAGGAATTCCAAGACGTTTTGAGTGAAATGCCGGGATATATAACCCTCTTCTAGCTGTTGGTGTTCACCCCTAATTCTTTTTGCCAAAAAGGACGACGGTGTTCGTTTATGTCTTGATTTTAGGCAACTCAACAAAATAGCTAAATTTGATGTTTATCCAGTACCTTTGGTTGATGAGATATTAAAGAAGATAGGAAGTGCGAAGTATATCAGCGTTTTGGACCTTACTCGAGGGTACTGGCAAATCCTCTGGAAAAATCATCATTAGAAAAAAGACAGCATTTGTGACTTCATTTGGGGCATTTGGATTTGTTGTAATGCCGTTCGGATTACACAGTGCGCCTGGCACTTTCCAACGTTAAGTAAACAAGGTCCTTGAAATTGTGACGGATCTGCATCCTACTTCGATGACATTGCCAACACTTAAGGGAAGTCCTTCAAAGCCTGCGGTCTGCTAATCTCACCGTCCAGCCGAAAAAGTGTAATTTTGGTAATCACTATGCTAAATATGTTGGTCACATCATGGGAAACGGTTTCATCTCTCCTGATCCAGAAAAAGTCGAAGCGATAAGAGGCATTCCCAAACCGAAAACTGATGTGCGATCTCTACTTGGACTCACAGGATATTATCGCAAGTTTATCAACAACTATGCCGCACTTGCCTCATCTCTGTCTGATTAAGTCATGCCCACAGGAAGTTGTATGGACTGAGGATGTCGAAAACGCGTTTATTAAACTCAAATAATGTTTGATAAAGTCTCCAGTAGTGGCGGTCCCTGATCCAAACACTGATTATATTCTGCAGACGGATGCATCGGAGAAGGGACTTGACGCGGTGCTAAGCCAAATTAAAGAAGGCGAGGAACATCTGCTGGCCTACGCTACCCGAAAACTAAAACCTGCTCAACAAAAGTATGTCGTTATTGAGAAGGAAACTCTGATTTGGTCGTTCAAGCAATTCCATCTGTACCTGTTTAGAAGACATTTCACCGTCGAAACGGATCCCCGACCACTGACCTGGTTAAACAGCTCACGGAGTAAGTCAGGCAGACTCGCTAGATGGTCCTTACTAATCCAAGACTACAACTTTAACATCGGCTATAAGAAAGATTCTTTTAACAAAAATACAGATGGACTCTCTAGGCTCTAAACTTCATGATTTCGTAAATTGTCTTTCCACACTGATATCAGTCCTGTTTAGCAGTTAGTTTCCATAACTTTCATCACTTTCATAACTAACATCCCTTTAATTCATTCCATTCAATTTAAGTAGATATAGTAGTAATTTTTGAAAACTGAGTTTTCATTTAAGAAAGGAGGAATGTGGTGAAGTTTATACCCGAAACTTCGTTACATTTTACATACAGCACTATGTTAATATGCTAGATAAAACGTACTCATTTTTCAATGTTATAAGCAGGAGTCGGCCGGATTTCCGTTGTAAACACAGATGTGTATTTGAGTTCCCGATTAATAAATACTGTTTAATTGTTGTTTTAACACATCACCGGTGTTAAATGACTCTTCTTTACGACAATTTGTTTTTCATATTTTTCTTTTCTTTCCTTTTCATCTGCATATGCGTAACAGTATCATTATATCCTATAATTGTAAATTGAGTATATTTCTTATACCTAATGACTGAACATACAAACGAAGTTCCATTCCCGGACCTGGTTCTTCCTCTTATTGACGAAACCAGCCAGAATCTCAGCTCTTCCCGGCCAAACATTTATAATTTTGACAAACTTTGTTTCAATCCTATTGAACGCAATGACATTGACAATTACAAAGCAATTACTAATGATAACGAGCATGAAATACAATACTGGAATGAAATCAGTTCACATAAATCAAACTTGTTTCTCTTTTGCAGACTTGTCAATCAGAGAAGAAAAAAATGTGTTATAATGCGTGATCTCAATATTGACTTGTTGAAAAGTAACAACCACCAACCGACTTCTGCTTTTCTAGAAATCATGTTCCATTACTTTCTTCCCAAGATAACAAAACCAACTCGTGTACAATCTCATTCTACTACCCTCATTGCCTCATTGATAATGTCTTCCACGATTCTGATCTTTCTTCTGGAAACTTACTTACTGAAATCACAGACCATTTCCCTATATTCCACGTGATAAAATCAACAAACAACCATATGCAACCTGTAAATCAAAATATCTCTTTCAGAACACAGTCCGAAAAAGATAACTTTGTTACAAAATTGAGCAATATCGACTGGATATCTGTAATGAATTCCAATGACACAAATACCGCGTTAGAACCATTCACAACTAAGTTTAGTAAGATCTATGATTAATGCTTTCCATTAACCCATGCACTTTCAAACAGGAAGAATACATGGAAAATTTTAAACGAATTAATGAACAAGAATAAGAATCAAAGTCTACCGTCAACTTTTGATATCAACAGAAAAGAAACAACTGACAACGAATCAATTGCTAACAGCTTTAATGACTATTTCTGTTCAGTGGCCAGTAACCTTGAAACGAAATTCCTACAGTAACAATTAAACCCTCAAGCTATCTCCATAACACAATACCTCAAAACTTCTCTTTTCCAACAGTAACGTCTGGAAATGTTCTATCTGTCATTAACTGTTTGAAATTATCTGCTGCTCCAGGACAAGACAGTATCCATACATCAATCGTCAAATTAGTATCTCAGTTGGACATAAATGACATATTAAATAAGAACCAATACGGCTTTCGAGCTAATCATTCAAAATACGCGGCCAATTCACTCTATGAAAATCTAGTATCTGCTAAAGAAAATAAGCTATTTAATGTTGCGACTTTTCTCGATTTATCAAAAGCCTTTGATACTGTTAATCATGCAATACTACTTGAAAAACTCCAACATTATGGTTTTCACGGAAAATCAAATACCTGGATAAATAGCTATCTTTCGAACAGGGTCTATCTTAGGGCCAATTCTGTTCTTAGTATACATAAATGACTTATCGACCATTACTAACACTGTTAACTTTCTGTTCTTTGCTGATGACACATGCATTACTTTCTCGTCTGTTGATGTCAATCATGCCATTGATACCATGAGTAACGAACTAGATAAAATCCACACATGGTTCTGTGCTAATCGTCTTTCCCTCAATATAAACAAAACTAAGTTCATGTTGATTTTACCTCTGACTAAACATAAATTAAAAACCCTTCCTAATCTACACATTTCTGGTACAGTCATAGAAAGAGTAAAATTATTTAAATTTTTAGGTTTATTTTTCAATGAAAAATTGAACTGGACGAGTCACATAGAATATATAAGTAAAAAAATATCTAGAAATAACGGAATATTAACTAACATAAAAGAGTCAAGTAATAAGAAAGCGTCGATCATTCTGTACTATTCCATGATCTATCCTTATTTGTTATATTGTAATGTACTCTGGGGTAATACATACGGGACTCATTTACGCCCTCTTATTGTCCTTCAAAAACGAACCATACGCATCATAACAAAGTCTCATAGATATGCTCACACAAAACCAATTTTCTCGAAATTAACCATTCTACCGCTTGTCGAATTAAATCAATTCTTAATCATTGTCTTAACTCATAAATTCATCCACCGCCCCGAATGTATTCCAGCCAGCTTCAACAATTAGTTCATACACCAAACTGACCTTCATGATTATTTTACTAGAGGTACCATCTTTAATCTACATAAGCCGTACTATAAAAGTATTTTTTCTTACCATTCTTTAAAGGTTACAGGTCTGCGTGAATGGAACAAACTTAATAATGAACTGCGATTGATCCCTTCTGAATCCTTGTTCAAGAAGCAGCTTAAATTCCATTTAATACAATATATTATTTCAGTTTTAATTAATATTGATACGTTATGCACTTGTATGTTATGTTGTAAATACTTGTATATTTATAAAATCTCAATCTAAACTTTTTTTTAATATATATTCACCGGTTTGCCTTTCTGTATAGTAATTTTCCCTAGGGATAAAGCAACCTCCATTGATCTTTAATCCCACCAACAGTTTTTTTTTCTTTTTATATTTTATATTTATGTAAATCATGTTGGTGAATAAAATATACCAATATATCAAAATACATTTCTGTTCACAATTGCATAGTCCGACTTTGATCCAAGTCAAGATTTTCTTTGCAGCCTTTTCTGACAGTTCAAATTAGAGGGACATTTGCAGTCAGTGTCAAAATGCGATGAAGTAAACTCTCTGCCTCTTTTCACTTTCACTTTTCCCTTTTTCACTTTCGTTTTCTCACTTATTCACTTTAACTTTCACTTTTTCACTTTCACTCTCTCACTTTCACTTTCTCACTTTCACTTTTTCACTTCACGATTTCTTGGATTTCTTGACAACTTCCTCCTTGTGAAGCACTTTGTACTCCCTGATTATGCACTGAACAGTTTTTCATATTCTGCCTCGTTTGTCAAGTTTGATTATCGTAGATTTCCGCGATTCATTGTCAGTAATATGGAGTTCATACACCTGCATCTCTTTCACCTTTTTCATTACATCGTTTAAATCCATTTAGTCGCCATCTTGTTTGTTTAATCGCAGAAACTCCTATGATTCCGTGCGCATTTCGCTCCTATGGCAAGGTCAAGTCAGGTCAAATTGACTGGCTGCAGCGAAGGTTCAGTTCAATTATAAAATTATCTCCCCTGATGGTTCGCCAGTTTGCCACAAGGGGCGCTGCGTGTAGCTGAATGTGAACGATTTAGAAACAATGCCGTCTACACTTCTGAATACGAGGTTTAACAATTCTAGTTAATGGACTTATAATACAACTTATATCTGACTGATTATTTGTACTAAAGGTTTCTTTGCCACTTTTAGTGGGTTTATATATACTTATTTACAATTACTATTTTTGTCCTAACATGCACTATGACCCTGATATGGCCGAGGCAATGCGACAAATAATCGTCCCTCTCATCCCAGCATCACTAGAGAGATGTGAAGGATGAGAATGATTTTTTTTTTACATAAGGCCGATGACTTGAGAGGTCACACCCACCCTGGGTTGTTTGTCACTTTGCTTAATTCCGTCCCGGTTTTAATTATATATGTACAACAACAGTCTTCAGTGATGTTCTTTCAAACGAGGGAGATTATCGATTATGCACGGGCTTATATGGGCTTGAGGTACTACAACAATATCTCGTTAAAGTCTCATTGTCAGCTGATCGCATAATAGATTCATGCTCTATAACCCCACTCAAATTAACGTGTTTTCTAACTTCTTTCAATGAACATCAGTTCTTAAAATTATTTTAACATCATTCTCACATCAGTTTTGTATGGGTAAAAGTACACCGAATCGCTGTACCAATCGTTACCTGTGTGAGTTCAAATAAGGCGATAAAATTCGCTAGCGAATTGTGTTGCCTGCATTAGTCCTGTGGGTCGCTACATCCAACCCAGACATACTGAAGAGGATTTTTGCTCTATGTTTTAAACTCTTATCAAACTCATTCTTGGATACAAGCTTGTACCGATATTCATTATGTTAAATAACCCTTCATCACAACGTTTAGAAAGAAATGAAATATCAAGGAGAAGTGAACTTTATTTTAATAGGGGCATTAGTTTACAGTATGCAGAACAGAACTGGGGATATATTTATTTTGAATAACTTGGAGGAAAACTGAGTAATAATAGATCAGCGCTATAAGCGAACCGGTCGTCACAGTTGGCCATCTTCTTTTTCTGAAATGATAGGATACAGACTTTTCATATTTCATTATCAGTCAGACTGTGGTCCTAATATGCTTGTGAACGAAAAACATAACAGGAAAGTTATTATTCTACGAGATTATGGTTAATGTGGGGTTGAATTTTACCTTTTTACGTTTTCGTTTTTTTTTTTGTCAGCATTTCCAACGCACTCAAAATGAAGGTCAGACACTCCTATTGGAATATCGTAACTGGTTAACTAAATCTTACCATGGTACGGTTGGCCCGGGATTGCAGCGACAACATCTAGCAGATAAGCAATGGACAACAGTAAGTACTAGTCGCCCGATTTATGTGCGGATTTTCCGCCCATCTACACCCCCGGCTTTCGTTGTTCTTTACTGCATCTGGGAGAGTTAAAAAAAATAGAAATCTGTATGTACGCTAACTTGTCCCTGAGAATTTATCTAGAAAACGAGATGATATATCGTTATTAATTAGTCTATATCCCTGTTAAAAAGGAATCGACGAGAATCGGTCAAATCATACTTCTATCAGGAAATGGATTACAGTGAAATCCGTGGTCTTTGGAACTGTGGCCTTTTACCTGGCTATAAAACAGGCCAACAGCATGTTAATAACACGGGACAGTTGATTGTTACCTTGAAGGCGAGCGAGGAGGTAATAGAAAATATGCGTTTCTAACACAAAGACTGAGTGCAGTATTTGTATTTTTAAGTTTTATTATCCCGTGCCTCGCCGCCTTGTAAGTTAGATGCCATTGAGAACGCCATTACATATCAATTTAGGCGGGCGGTTGGGTGGAAGCCTCCTGTGCCCTGGGGCTCTCTGAGCAAAGGGACACAGGATGCCGATTTGTTGTTGTGTCATGTTTTGTTAATGTTATGTAAATGTTTTGTCCTGTCTTACATGTTGACATCGTCGTTTACGGTTGTTTGCTTTAACAATTGGGCTGGCACGCCGCCATATAAGTGAAAAATAACCTTGAGTACGGCGTAAAATCCCAATCAAACAAACAAACAAACCAATTAATCTGGGATCCGATTTATATGGATATGAATACAGTTTCGTTTTCCCTGGTGTTGAGTTCTCCACACCTTAAAGGCAGTACACGACACTCGGTCGCCATTTTGTTTCTTGCTGCATAGAGGATTTAGAATGTATGAGAAGTCTATTTTCTTGAAATATAATGTACGCTTAGACAATAGTGCAACTTCATAACTATTGTTTTACGTTGGACAAATGGAACATTTTATTTCTCTACATTAAGAAAATATATACGGCATAGGGGGCCGCGCCGTGGCTGATCGTTGGACTATGGAGCCCCCTTCACTTGACCAAGAACAACTTCGATCCCCTCTGTGGACATTAAGTATATAAGGGGAAATGTTCCGGTAGCTGCGGAGTTAGCGGGGTGGTTTTTACGAGGTTTCTTCCCGGTTTTCCACCATACACCGGCACAGCAAAGTATCCATTAACAATAAGTCGTCATATAGGTGAAAAAGTCTTGAGTACGACATTAAACACCAATCAAACAAACAAACGAACCAATCTAAGATAACAATAAACACATATGTTGGCTATGGAAGCCGATAGAAACCATCTCGATACCTCGCTGCCCCGCTCTTTCAAAGACAGGACAAAGTAGGGCTACGACGCAGTGAGATAGCGAGGCGACGTTTTGAAGCGAAATTCGCTGCCATGTCTTTCATTTGCAAAGGCGAGGTAGCGAAGCAAGGTAGCGGGGAAATGATTATATCCCAAAAGTCTGCGAGGTGAATGATTATTCCTATCGGCTTCTGTTCATTAATGGGAATTTTCTATATTACAGCGACGTTTCTTTTTTGTGTCGTGTCGCTGCTTCTAGTAGATAAACCTACTTGGTTCTTCCACCGTGAGCCTATAGGTAGATTGTTAAAGGTTTTTCGGCTAATTAACATTTATTTCTTCGTTCAGTTTAAGAAACAAGTTCCTTCCAATAAGGTAATAGAAAATTTCTATTTTTTAAAACACGTTAGGCTGTCTTAGTCAACAAAACTACGAATGTTATAAATGGATACGTTCAAGATAGGAAGCAAAAAAGTGACAATATCACACTAGTTAAAGAACGATAACTCTGGCGTTAACGAGTGTTTGCATTTCCTGATGAATACCGCATTTGCCGTAATTATGCATAACTTAGTTACAGTTTATTGACTCACCAGGTCAAGGGGCATACTAAAATAGGCTCGTATACCTTTTATTACATTGAGAAGAATACAACCACTAATGTACAGTGTTGTTCAACATCTCCGGTACCTTCCATCTCCTCCGATTATGGACTTTTGTGTAATGACTGGCCATTTTTTTTTAGCCGTATAAGTGGTATATTTACCGCTGCAGGCAATATTTCTATCGCATGTGATAAACTTATCCTATAAGACATCAAGTGCATTCAGCGCCGATAAAAATCGACATAAAGCAGGTAACAGCAAATAAAATAACGAAATAATATAGAACTATTTCGCACAACATTAGGTCGAAATGACCAATGCAACAAGAGAGTCAAGTCACCTGAAAGAGTTTAAATTTCATCATAGGCCGATTGATCAGGTCGTCAGCTGCCGCGCTATAACGTTTACAGATAAATGCACTAATGTAATGACAGGCCATACTTGTTGTTGTCGTATTAAAGTTTCCCCAAAAACGTAAGCTGGTGAATGCATAGTCTAAATTTGACAACAAGCTTATTTAAAAGTAAACAGAGAAAAAAGGTTGTCATACCGCCGATTCAATTTGATGTCAGAATGCAGAAAAAATCATAAAATCATGAAGCAGTACCATTTGATCACATATAAACTTACTCGATACCAACCAATCGACAAAACCTCGTGTGATTCCTCGTTATTTCACTGTCATCACTTAGCTCGGCCGTGTATGAATATGTATCAAAATGGTACATTTTGTTCGCCGGAAGCCTATTTACCGCCGTATGGACAATGAACACGTAAGAAAATTAGGGTAATCGAGCGAATTTCACATGGCTTTTGATGCACAATATTTTGTTTAGAAGTGAACTATGCTCTGAATGTAAAACAAATGGAAACTGTGGAATCTGTCTACATTGTCAGTTTGAACCATAGGCTGCAAAAAGTTCCTGCCAAAATGGCGATAATCGATCATATCACGTCCGAGATGATGTGCGCAGTACATTCGATGGCTTCCGAGTGCGATACAAACAGCAAAGATGGTTAACTCTTTCTAGATGAACAACACGATGGTCAGTCAATACCTTAGCGTCAAGACTCGACGGTAGGGAGAATGATTTGATTCTCTATTTTAGAATGAACGTTAGATGACATCCAATCTAAAGTCGCGCCTTAAAGCATGGTTCTAATCATACTCCAGAAAAAGACCTTCTTTGTAAGTTGCTCAAAAGAGTGTAGTTGTTCTGCCAATGACATATTAATAAACCACCTTCTCTTTCTTTCTTTCTAAGGATCCGCGAGGCCTTTATTCCGTTTAATGATTTCCTATCTAGTAACAGTGATTCCCTCTCTCGTTTTCACAAATCTTTATTAAGGTTTCAAACTAAAGCAGACTTCTCCATGGTTAAGTTTGTTTGAAGGGGACATGAACACAAAACTGAGCCCAACTAAGAGTAAAATCTACTACCCCGGGTATACTACTTAGGGGACAGTCTTCTTCAGTGCTGCTTATGATATCTCAAGGACTGTTATGTTGGAGACAAGAGAATCCTTGATTATGAAAACATTTTTTTAAATCACGGCCACTGTTATGTGGAAAAAAATCCAGCTTTTGTAGGAAGGGAAAGACGCCATAGGACGTGTTCAATACAGTGAGTGCTTCCCTATAGCGCGAAACAACTCTACTGAACGAAACGAAGAGCTCGCTCATCGCTCAAAATGACTTAAAATGGCTCGATTGATACTCATCGAATCCCACAGGACCCCGTTGAATAACCCCTAATTATATACTTTTGTATAAATGTAGAGAAAGTATATATAACTGTTGTCCACTGATCGGGGCCCTCTGACTAAGGGCAGTATCCAGAGTATATTCATGCTGTCATACTTAGCACTGGAGGTGCATTATCTCTCCAACAGTGATAACACTAACGTGACTTCACATTAAATGGTTGTGTTAAAGTTGCTGTCTACAGTTGGAATACAGCGACGTCATGTAAGTGAAATACCATTGAGCAAGGCCTTTATCACCAATCAATCAATCAATCCATCAATCCACTGATCGGGAGATGCTGAATATTATAATGGTGTTTGCCGATGTTGTTTCAAAGAGTTAGGGCCCCGCTTTTTCGCCTGAAACTGACATTCAAATTACAAATAAAGGCAAAAGTTATTAAGAAAATGAACTCACAGAGGAATGCAGTCCCAGTTGCCTGGGCCTGTTGGATTAGTTGCACAACCGCAATTATCGCATCGATGCTTAAAACCCCCCGGCGTGTAACGCTTTCCGCCTATAAAACAAACTGTAAACAATTCAGATTAGCATAATTCAAATATATATACAATAGTATAAATGATAAAACCAACTGTAAATGTAAATAAAACAAGGTCTATATAACGATAAGACAATAAACATAAATTATATACAGAGATAACACCTACTTAACAATAACAGATACACTGTCTGGCTAGAAGAATTTCAGATGGATGTCATTTTTGAATAGCATGAAACAAGTCTAATGTATCTGGTGTGATATAAAACAAAAACTGTGACATTCAAGGCAAAATTGTAAACACTTAAGTTCCTATTGTACCCTTTTCACCAAATTTCGATTCCTCAGCGCGTTATAGGATTTAGTGTATATACATGGACTAAAATCGCCCCATGCAAACATGACCAATATTATGAGACAAATACCAATATCAGCTTCATTTCTCGATATCATACCTTTATCTGGCGTTACAACTGTAGGCTGTGTGTGGGCATGACATTTGATTTACTTGTACTATATAAATAACAGTAACGTGACAATCTCTTCATTCCTGATGGTGGTTTACTAAACATGCATTTCTTTCGTTTCTTTGGTCGAATTATTCATTGAAATAACAGTCAGAGAATTATTCAGTGGGAATAACAGTCAGAGATTATATAATGTTTTTTTTTGTGTGGTTTTAAGCTACACTTTTATGTCTACAGGTACAGATAGTAGTGTTTGACAGCGGTTCTGTTGACTGGGAAAT
>JAVFBZ010214220.1:0-12888 GCA_032466195.1 Katharina tunicata
GCTCCAGGGTAGACATTATTCCTTTTGTACTACAATATGACCAGCCTAGCACAAGGTTTGCAAGTCTCCTAATACAGAAATATCAAAACCGTGTACCTAAAATGATTAAGCCTCTATCACAGAGACCTATCATAGCATACAAGAAGAACAAATCTGTCAAGGACCTCTTGGTTAAGAGGAAACTCCCATCTGTGTGAGATAACCCTTAACTGCCCTCATCTTCATTTGGCAGACTTATGGGTTTACTACTAACTCTAAACGATACATTTTTCAGGTTATGCTTATAACCCATACCTAACATCTATGAGTGTTACATACTCACCACATATTTATCTTCAAAATTTACATGTTACATGTATTGCCTTTTCTCGAGATGTGCCTTTAGGTTATCCAGAACAACTCGAGATTCAGGCCTATCTAGAAAATTGTCTCTGAAAATTGATCTAGAACATGAGATTATTTTTCGACTTTAATAAGTCAATACCCCTGTGCCAGTGTGATTACTCTTAACAAAAATATACATATATATACATATGTTCAAATACACTTAAAGAGCAAAGATAACTTGTGATAATTTGTAACTGAGAGAGGGTTGGAATACAATAAGCTCTCTGAACATGAAATCATGACGATTGGGTTTGCAAGAATTATAATTTCAAGTGATTTACGGCTTCTAATGAGACTGCCTGCATTTTTTATTGTTTGTTTTAGGGCATTCTTAAGATTATTTCACTAATTATATGACAGCGTGCCAGCCCCAATCCACAATACAATACCGGACAAAAAAATAGCACAATAAATCAGCTTCCTGTTTCCACTTAGCTCCGAGAGCACCAGGACACAGGAGGCTCCCACCCTACCACCTGTGCTTATGACAATTCACTCATAAATAAAACCTTAAACCGGTTTTTATTCCTGACCAGAAAAAAAAAGTCTTGGAGAGTATGACATACCCTCAAAACTTTAGATGGAGCAGATGCTGTTGCTAACAAGTATTGTAAACTACCATAACTTAACTTGAATTGCTAAACTACAATTTGTTTGTTAGTTTGATTTGGGTTGAACTTTGTACTTAAGGTTATTTCACTTATATGAGGGCGTGCCAGCCGTGAAGGAACCATAGTTCATCAATCATGACACTGGCAAAACACAAGATGCCACAGGACACCACAAACAGAATCTGCTTCCCGATGCCCTTTATCTCAGAGGAAGCTCCCTCCAACAACAGTGAACCCACAACTACAATTTGAATGAAACCATTTATCTTGTACAAACATATTGCTATTTGCCCTCTTCAACTCAGTTGTGCTACGGGTAGTACCAAAAGTCCATTAACTAGAACTGTGAAACTTCGTATTCAGTAATGTAGACAGCATTGTTTCCATCGCCCACGTGATAAGAGATTGGGTGACGTTGACTGTATGATATGCGCAGTAGGTTATTAAAATTCTCTACATTGGCAATGATTGCGCTGATTACATTTAAGTCGGCAAGTCGTAAAATGTCGGTAATTCTCGCTTATCACTTCAGCCCTTTGTGCCACTCTTGAATTATAGGAAAATTGTATGGGGTTAATGAAAATCATGATTTGTATACGGAGGTACGGACTTATACGTAATTTGCTCATGTGTCTGCAGCATGTCGGCAATCTTCAGATATTTCCGTACCGATAATAACCTCGACTGTAGAGCAGGTCATTTTGGGGAAGGAAAAAAAGAAGAAAAGTGTTTTATTTCAGTGTGATTTAAGTTACAAAAAGAGTTGGATTCTTCTGGGTTTTTTTTGTATGAATCCGAAGTGCTTCGGTTCGGTTTCACTCATGCGCACAAAGCATCAGTTTTGATCAGTATTCCACGATTGACAACCGAGGTGTAGATTCCGGAGACGAAAGGATGCTGCAGCAGCCTCGGCAAATTCCGACATTGTGTCTGCCGTTGACTATTAATCCAATCTCCTTACTGTAATGTGAATTATTTCGTACACATTATTTCTTTATGTACAATGGCCTTAAGTACGTTTCTGTTCAAAATTGAATAGTTCGATTTTGATCCAAATCAAGATTTTCTTTGCAACTTTTCTGACAGTCCAAATTAGCGGGACATTTGCAGTCGGTGTCAAAATGTGATGAAGTAAACACTCTGCCTCTTTTTCACTTTCATTTTTTCACGATTTCTTTACGGATTTCTTGACAAACTTCCTCTTTGTGACTGAACACTTTTTGATATTCTGCCCTGTTTGTCAAATTTGATTCACATAGTATTGTGCGATCCATTGTCAGTAATATGGAGTTCATACGCCTGCATCTCTTTCACCTTTTTCATTACATCGTTTAAATCCATTTTAGCCGCCATCTTGTTTGTTTTATCACAGAAACTCCCATGATTCCGTGCGCATTTCGCTCTTATAGCAAGGTCAAGTTAGGTCAAATTGACTGGCTGCAGCGAAGGTTCAGTTCAATTCTGAAATTATCTCCCCTGACGGTTTGCCAGTTTGCCACAAGGGGCTCTGCGTGTAGCTGAATGTGAACGTTTTAGAAGCAATGCCGTCTACACTGCTGAATACGAGGTTTCACACTTCTAGTTGATGGACTTCTGGTAGTACTTATAGTTAATCATTAAAAAGACAAAAACAAACAAAACACATCTGTGGATACATACCTCATTGTTAGAAGCGAATTTTTCACAAGCAGTTACACATAATTCCATGGTTTCTGTTTTCAGTTCATCATTCATGTCTGAATGCTGAAAGGAAATTATACAACTAGGTTAATTGTATTTGGCCATAATTAAAGTCATTGACTGATGATGGAACAGAACTTATTTGTGGTATAATTTACACCAAAAAAAACCCCAAAACAAAACCAAAAATCAGCTTAAGAATCACAAGGTAAATATTCATTCATATTATTAATAAACAAGTCAAGTATTCTAATGTGAACTATGCCCTCACCTCATAGAAAGAACTTACAAGCTAGATACGTTTCTAGTTTTGTATTCACGACAACGTCCACAAGTTTGGTGAAGTACAGTATTATAAAGTAGCAATATTATCCACCAAATGTCCCATTATCCAATAGACCATTTCGCATTTGTATCAGTTAACAGACATAACATTGATGAGCTGCTTATTATAAATATTCTTCTGCATTTAAGAAGTGTTGAAATTTTTTGTTTTCTTTTAGCACCACCAAATAATCAAGCCTTGCAACCTTGCGCAGATGCAGTCACTACTATGACACCCGGTGTTGAACGCATTGTGTTGCCATCACAATTGCTTGTTTGAAACGTCGTAAAGGTATTTTGGAACTGCCCTCAGCCCTTTTCAATTTTCTTGTAATCAATAATTACCGTACTGTCAAAATCTTTTCCAAATAAGTGATTTTCAAATAAGTGGATTACATAGTAGACAAATAACGATACAGATCTCTGAATCTACCGCAGAGCGAGTTGTTGACACTTACAGGTACTTACAATATTATAATTTGATAAAAAAACACACAAAGAATCGGAGAAAATGGAATATAAGTAATAAATAAGAAGGTCAGTCCATTTTTATAGTCGACCGTCGACTCATGTTTTTGTTAAATAACACTTCGTACATTTTGAAAATGGACTTCTGGGGTAGACTTACTCCATCCTCAGAATGGCAAATTGATGGAGTAAGTATACCTCTGAAAGTTCAAATAGACATTTTCAAAATGAACAAGGTGTTATTTGTCGTTTTGTTTTTAACAAATATAGTTAAACCACTCCATACAAGATTCTATTGAACAACAACAACATCGAGAGACTAACTCATATCACTTATCTACAAATCTTACTCGTATTAAAGGATATGTGTGAATCCTTTTAACGTCGGCGTCCTGTACTTTTTTGTCTTCGGTTACTTCAGCCATCTTGCAGTTGAAATCTGATTGTCAGACACTGCTGATGTTTTCAAAATAATGCTGTCAGTTGCGCCAGAAGTTGGCAAAGGTAAAGACAAGCGGTAACCTAAGAAACAACGCATGCGTGCTCAACTCCATAGCCTCGTTTTCATGCTATGTTTACTTCCGGCATGTGATAGTGAAAATGCTTAGCGCTTTATAAGTTTTCATTCAAACTTTAAGCTGCTACAGCGATAACAATGTCAGACAACACATCTTTGTCCATTGAATTGAGAGCATACATTAGAGAACAATGGAATGCTCTCAACAGAACTTCAGAAGCTTCACGCAAAGTTGCTATTTTGACAGATGTGTTGTTGCTTTTCCCCGGTTGTAAATCCAATCATCACCCTCTTTTTGATGACATTAACGCACTTCGGAATGCAAGAACACATTTTGCTAAAAACCACTATGCCAGATTTGCTGAAAATTTACTTAATTTGATATCAGTTGAATGGGTGTCTGGTTTCACAGCCGAACAAACAAAGAAGATATTAGATTCCTTTTTCTTAGACGCGATTCCAAGTGAAGTTTTTCCGCTGTTATGTTCAACTGTTTACAACAGTGGGTAAGTTAACTTTACCCGTTTCCATGAAAGTAAAGCAGACTTGCATGCTTTATTCAAGGTACAGTGCTGCGCATTTGACATTGATTGAGATAGACTCTCAACCTGGCATTTGTGATGGAACTTCCATTTGTTTAAGGAAGTTTTTATAGCTATCCGGTCAAAACACATGCTATCAAAACGCCCTAATGTTGAATCAAAACGCCAACTGTTAAAAATTAATTTTAACATGCAGCCAAATCTGAAATGAATGTATAAATGTGAAAATGAAAGTATGAATAAGAAAATCAATGACACACTACTCTATAGATAAATGTGTCAGTGAAAACAACATATCATAATTGTGCCATTTGGCAACTTTACTGATGCATTTTACCTTCTTACCAATTCAAAAATGGACAGAGATTTTCCTTGTGTGGTTTGCTTACTGATAAGGTGGTAGCTGTCATGTGAACAAAGATCACCAGTCACCCATAGTAGAGAGCTAAATGGATTATCTGATGAATAATTTTTATGAAATATCAATATGTGTTAATTTATTATAGCACAATAATGAGCGTTTTGACTCAACATTCAGGGGTTATCACCAGACATTAGTGCGTTTTGGTAGCAGGCGATGAGCATGTAGGTGTTTCAACTGGCATTCTAATTCTTCCTATTAGGGATCATTTAAATGAAAACCAATAGGACAACATTTAAAACAAATGCTCACAATAAATTAAATAAGTTCTGAATGTGACCTTATGTCTCTTATATAATGATATGTATTTAGCTACTTTATGCTGAGGTTGAGTGGGTACCCATTTTTGTGTGTATTATTAGGTCCAGTTACAGGAAGAATAAGTGTATACTCTGGCTACAGGAAATGATAGAGAGGGGTGTTCTGAAGACATTAATTACAGAAGAAGTGGAAGTCGACAGGGCCAAAAAGACAAAGGAATCAGAAGATTGGGATGAGTTGCTAACATCTCTGGCTTCATTCCCTGATAAAATGGCAAATGCTCTCAAACTTCAGAATAGGTTTGTTTGATTCTTGTTCTCGTAAAATAACATGCATGATACATTTACTCCATACCTGCTTTGCACTGTTAAAATGTTGTATAATCTGACCATGATAATTTGTTTTATAACTTTTATCCTATGTGAATACAATACTAAATGGTTTGTGTTGTCACTTTCAGTGAACTTTTCCAAGCAGCCAGTTATTTAAGGAGATTGAGTGATGGTTTTGTCAGTTCTTTAGAGAAATGTCATGACTTGTTACTAAAAGGAAAAGATTGCTCTCTTGAATTCAGCAGTAGATTGCTGGGTAAACTCTGTATAATTGGATATTCAGGTTTGTATCATATCTGTGAATGTTCTTTAAATTTAATGTATGATCGTCACATATTTACAGTTTGTAAATTAAAGTATTATTTGCTGAATTACAATTCATATGCATGGTTTGTTTGCAGTTGCCGTAAAACTACTTTATTTATTATGAGAACAATTCTAAAATATTTTTTTAAAATGCTACTCTGTCTTTCCCCAAACAGAGAATCATAAGCCTAGATAAGTTTTTCTTCATCTGTGAAAATTGGTTTAAATGATCTTGAATAAAATAAAACCTTTGGGTTTGAGGTAAACTGGCAAAATTTACTGGTGTTGGTTTATTTTCAGAACTGCTGTGGTCACATTTATTACCTCCCTTGTTGGTATTGGTGAAGAAAGACTGTATTTGGTGGAGGTTATGTGAGAGATTAATCACAGGTGTTCCAGACAGATGTCTTGAGTCTGTCCTAATACCACTACTCTCTCATGTACCATGGTGAGCGTGATCAGTTTACTGATATATTGTCTCATCTATGGTTTATTGTCTTAGTTATCTTTGTTACCTGTGACAAAATAAAACAAAAATATAATGTATGTTAGTAAAAAGCTCCTGTTTTGTGGAAGCAGAAAAGTAAGAATAGAAGATGGTTTCTTATACCATATATATAAGGTATGGAGTCTCTTATACCCTGGTGCTGTCTGCGTTAAACCCCAATCAAATTAATAAATAGAGTAAAGTGTTATTTACTCAAAGAAGAATATTGGTATAAATAAATATTGTTGTTTTTACCTGTAGACCCCACCGTATTAATAGGGAGGCATATTGATTTTACTTTTTCTGTCCATACAGTATGTCCTTTCCGGAAAATTGTCTGGGCTGTATCTTGCTATTTAGTGTTGGCTTTTGAAACTTACATATTACAGTCTTCTCCATGTACAGATTTGCAACATTGGAATTATATCATGTCTGAGCCATTTCTCTGTCACAATTTAACGCATCACTTTAAAACACATACACAACATTCTTATCTCTATGTAGACGTGCAACGTAAAAGCTCTTGATGCTATTGATGCAAATTTCAGAAATGTTTAATCTCACATTGCTATTCTCTTTTTTTGTCTTCCTCTGTTGTTTTTCCTATTCAGCTCTTGTCTTTATTGATGTATTTATTTCATAGGTATGGTTCAGTCGAGAGTTTGTTGGGAGACAGTGTTTTGCACAACCACAAGATAGAATATCTCCTGTGCACAAAGCTACTGTTAATGAGACATTTTGAACAGGTATTTTGCACAAAATCTTTCTTAATACTATATTAACTACCTAAACACAGTGAAGTGGTGTCTTTGGAGGTCACTGGTTTCCAACAATATTTAAAAAACTATTAAACTACTTTAATTTAAATTTTGACTTTCTGCATCGTCATTTTTCAAGAATTGTTCTTATATTGTGAAAAGTGTTTGTGTTCTATATTTCAGACACGATTGTTGCAAAATGTCCTGGGATATCTATCTTTGACCTCAAGAAAGCATCTCCTTAAAGTGGTAATTTTTTCTCTATGTTTGATTGCATGCTGTCATACTTAGCACTGGAGGAACATTATCATTCCAACGGAGCTAACAATTTCATTTAGCCAGAGGAAATAAATAAGCAGTCTTAAAATATGTATTTTAAAAGGTGGCATTGCGAGATTGAAAAAGATACCTGTCTTGTTGCAAGAGCTACAGAAATGAACGGTACATCAAGAGACATTGTTTTATGTGTTTTATTGGCGTAATGTTATAACATATGAGGACTATTCTAACAGAATGTTAACTATCGAATATATATTTGACTCCAGATGTCTCTTGTGATATTGTGGATGTTTTAAACTAACATAGCTTTTTCTACAAATACTTGTTTTTTAAGTGACAAGTACACTTTAATACAGTATATGTTAGTTGATTAATGTTTTGCTGACTTTATATTTTGTATGACGCTAAAATTTGTACCATCCATTTCTTAAACTTACATTCACACTACTTTTTTGTTTCATTGGGGTTTTATGCCGTACAAATGGGTGAAGGAAGCAACCCTTAATCAGAGAATGGTACTGGCAACAAACAAAACATCAAACATTCAAAGAGTGCACAACAAGACTACAAACAAATACATTTTCTGATACCCCTTAGCTCAGAGATGACCAGGGCACCGAAGCTCCTACCCAGATTAACTGTCTGCCTTATAAAGGTGTTTTTAAATTAATTTTTCAAGGTTATTTTTGTACTTATCTCAGCAACAATAGAATTTCATTAGTAGATGTGGCTTATGTAATTAAAATCCATCGAAACGCTTCTAATCATGACAAGGTGTGAGCAACACAACGGTCATATTTTGACAAAGGTATTAATATCTTTTTTTCTCTGAAGTTCCACGCTCCTGTCACATTGATTTTTATGAACTAATTTATCCAAGACTTATGTTAAGAATTGTCTTATGATTGCAGAGTTTTTCCAAAGTTCTGAGGGTGTGGTCAGATGGGAGTGCTATACGACACACCTCTTACCAGCAGCATCTATACTTGTCCAAGGCCATTCTTATTACACTCAGTTTCATCCCAGTCTCTGACAGACACCAGTATAAAGCAGGTAAGACGTCTCGTGCGTGTTTCCCCCCAATTTTTTATTTATTTTTTTTTATATTTCCATTTTTTTGGGGCTATTTCTTTTTTTTTTCTTTTTTTTTCTTTTTTTTTTCTTTTTTTTTCTTTTTTTTTCTTTTTGTTTTATTAGTTTTGTATCCTGAACAGAAAAGTTGTATCTGTCTTCATAAAGCAATTATCATGTCCTAGTTGTAAAAGCATATGTTATCGATAGACCTTGATACCCAACCTGTAGTCTGTATATATACACTTCTATTAAAAAAATTACCAGTTATTATTAAATGTCAATTTTTCACAGCTAAATATAATAGAGAGTATTGTACAAATGTAGACAAATATAATCCTATTACTGTTACTGCCATTTAGATTGTTTAAAGGATTTGATGTCCGGTATGCAGCATCACCTTAATGACCCTGATGTTAAAATACGCTCACTAGGAATGCTTGTGGCAGAGAGTTTTACGAAAATTCTGGAGCCAAATGGACCCCAACTAACATTTGAGGTAAGAACATAATGTTACAAAACCTGGATCCAAAAAGACCACAACCAGCATTTAGGCCTCAACTTACTCTTATGAGTTGATAATGGATTCTAATTTGTGTTTGGTGACTTCTATTGGAACCATCTCTGGCTCTGTCAGGTGTGACTAAGCAGAGGATGCTAACAGACACACCTAGATGATTGTATCAGCTATTTTTACCTCACCAATGTTGTTGTAATATTGTTGCGGGGGATACAAAAATGAGGTCTGTCTGTCCGGATTCCTGTCTAAGCCATGACTTTTATAAGCTTGATGGGATTTTGAAATAATATGTGATGCGTCACATGCAAAACCCGTCTCGCCAGGTTAAAAGTCAAGGGTACAATTAAAGCTCAAAATTTTAGCCCTTTCATTTCTTGTTCGGTTCATAACTTTGTTATCCATGATGGGATTTTGAAATACTTTGAAAACATTTTAGAATAATAATGTATTTTAGGGTAACAATACTTGATCGCCGCTAATGGCTGGTTGCAGGGATTTGTTTGACTATGTCAGCTTGTTTTATGGTGTCAAGTTGCACTGTGCCTGTTGGACTTATATTGAGCAAGAAATAAAATAAGTAGCAAATCCATATGATTTGGCACCTCAGAAACCTTGATTTTATTCATACGGTGATTGATAATCTGTACTAAAATGTACCAAAGGGAGATAATGCCGTCAACACGGGGATTACCTCCCTTTGTACAGTGCCATTTTACTAGAAACAGCTGTTAACTCAGTAAGTTATATGTTTAATTGTTTATTATAATCTTTGTGACAAGGAGTATTGTATTCCTTTCACAGTATAAGAATGATAAACAGTTAAGAGAACTACAGTCTTTGTTGGCACCCCCAGAAGATCCTGGAGTTCAAACTTTACAAAGGTACCATCTAATGTTTCATTGTTTGATTGAAACCTGATTTGTTAAAATAAAATGTGAATGAACAAAATCATTAATTATTTTTGTGATTCTTGTGATTTACATTTTTGGGTTTAGGCACTGTAAAAAAGGTTATCAAAAGAAAACAGTTGTTTTTACTATACTATGTCATAAAAATAGACACAGTGGCTTTGCCTGCATTCTATTGGAACCTAACACACCTGTAACAAAGATAAACATATTTTTAAATAAATCATGCAGTTACAAATTTATATTAGTATTTTTGTTGACTAACAGAAATGTTGTTTTGTCGCTGGGATAAACTTTTAAGGGTTTAATATTTGGTAAACTTTACCCTTTTCTTATATTGATCAAGTATAATGTTAATGTATTTGACATTGAAAGGGAAAATTTTTAAAATATGTTATTTTATCACACAGTCAGATTCCAAACATCTGCTTGACAGAGAGAGAGGAATTGTCACCAGTTCAAGCAAATATTGAAGTGAAGAATGCCACTCCAGATTTAGACAGGTATATTGTCAGTTTGAGCAAATATTGAAGTATATTTGGCATAAGACCTTTATTATTTCTCAAAACTCACTCTGATTACTATTACTGAGTTGTTAAATTAAAATGGATATTTGCAATGGCAGTTAAAACAAACAAGCTAAGATAACACTCTCTTAAGTTATGCTTAGCTGAGTGGTCTAGGTGGCCACCACATGGTTCTGATGCCTGCAAGTATGTCGGACAAATTGTCTGAAATAGACTCTGAGCAGTCTAACAGACTGCATCCAAGTATATAAATATACTATTGTTTATAATTAATGTGGGAACAGGTATTGGTGATTCATGGTTTTGCCTCATTCTCTGATAGATTTTAGCTCTTTGTGCTGAATTGTAATCCTAAGCTTTTCTGTTGATTCAGTGATGATGATCTTGAACCCTATGACATAAGTAATGATGTTCCAGTGAGGAGAGTAAAGAAACCACTTTATATACGTGACTGTATGGAGGGTGAGTGGCTTATTGTGTAGTTTGTGATAAGAAGGTACTCACTTTCTTTCAGTGGGTAGTTGGAGAGAGCTTCCTGTGCCCTGGCGCTCTCTGAACTAAAGGGCATCAGGAATCCAACTTGTTGTGATGTCCTGACTTTAACCCTGTAATGTCCAGTGCGTTGCCAGTGTCGTTTAGGGTGGGTTCCTTCGCCCGTTGGGGTGGCACTCAACATTTGAGTGAAATAACCTTTAGAGAGGAGTAAAATCCTAAGCAAAACAACTAAGTTATCACCTTTTTCATTCCTATATTTGCAAGAGGTCTGAATAAATTTGTTTGAATGGTGGATCAATATTGCTCTAGATAATATGACTGACCTTAACGTCATGCTTTCATTACATGTATGTTCGATTTCAGCTTTGCCCGAAATTTAAGCTTATCGGATTCACAAGTTTCTTGGCCATTAAAACTCAATCTGTTTGTCAGTGGGACGTTAATTAAACCATAGTTTGTTATTTAAGGGCTGATATCCCCTGAGAATCTGGACCAAACAGAGGTGTGTTTATTGGCTACTGAACCACTGATTAGGTCAAACCCAGATGGACTTACAGAGGTCAGTCAATTGTCTTTGTTATTATGAGCTCCAGGTAGTTTATATATGATTAATGTTATCTCCTCTAGGGATTCATAAAATATAGCATAACAAAAATCACTATTTACACTTTTCAGAGAAAAATATGTGTTTGGTAAATTCAATTATTACTGATTGAAAAATCATGATTAAATCAAAGTAGAGTATTCTGACGGTTTAGCTTCTTTCAGTGGCAAGTGGCAAATATAAGCCATCATGATAGTTTGTATGGAAAAGATAACAGCTTCTTAATTTTGTTGACACAATGTTTCTATCTCAGTCGAGAGATCGGTATAAATGTGTTTTATGAATTAGTAATTTTATTATTCTATCAAAGTAAATACAGCAATAAAAATCAATGTTCAGGTATGTAAAAGGGGTATTTGCTCATTTTTAGTATGTATTAGTTTTTTAATTATATTTTATGGGCTGTCAATTGTCAATGCTGCAAAGAAGTAAAATTGCTTTTCATTTGGGAATCAAACTTAATAAACCAATCTTGGATTTCTTCCTTTTCATTTCTCAAACTTTTTTTTAAAAAACTTTAAATTTTAAAAATTTTGTTTGGTTTCTATGAATCCTTATCCTCTATAAGTACATAAGTAGATTTTGTGACAGTTTTGATCTGTTTAAGGGAATATGAACCTGAATACTACATGTGTCATAAGGCACTGGCACTTGAAGCAATATTGAATATTAAATATACTCATGAAGCAATTGTCCAACCTGTGCTGCTCAACATAAAGACCTACTCACCAAGTCCTGGATATTCTCTTTCAACTTTATTTAGATCAATTTCCAGATTATATATGTACAGTTCTAATAAAAGGCAGTATAGAATCGATGATGGAAGATAAGAAATTGATTTTTGATGCTGTTTATACCTTTATACCTTCTAGCAATAGAAGGATTTAAGTGGCATTTAATGCATTCAATAATTCATCAGTACCATATAATGTGTGCAATATTAAAGAGATGCAAAGAAAGGCTTTTTTGGCCAAATGAATCAAAATAAATACGGTTTTACCTCTTCCCTTCCTGGTTCTTTCAAATGTCTGTTCCTACATGTTCAGGCTTTCTGACTAAGTGTAGTATGTTCCCACATGTTCAGGCGTTCTGACTAAGTGTAGTATGTTTCCACATGTTCAGGCGTTCTGACTAAGTGTAGTATGTTCCCACATGTTCAGGTGTTCTGACTTAGTGTAGTGTGTTCCCACATGTTCAGGCGTTCTGACTAAGTGTAGTATGTTTCCACATGTTCAGGCATTCTGGCTAAGTGTAGTATGTTCCCACATGTTCAGGCGTTCTGACTAAGTGTAGTATGTTCCCACATGTTCAGACGTTCTGACTAAGTGTAGTATGTTCCCACATGTTCACGCATTCTGATTAAGTGTAGTATGTTCCCACATGTTCAGGC
>JAVFBZ010214231.1:0-12887 GCA_032466195.1 Katharina tunicata
CAGCCAATCTCCTCTCTCCCGACACTCCTCTGCTGACTGTCCTAAGGGTGCACAAAAGCTAATGGTGGTTCATAACCTACAGGCCTGAGGTTGCAGGTAGTTCGCTGGTACGTCCTCATGTGTGAGTAAACACTGTAGCATTGTCTCTCCTTCCTGTAGGTAATCCACCATACGTAGTACATCTATATGGGCTGGAGATAAGTAAACTACACAAAACATAGACCGACACACACACAGCTAGTTCCCAACGCATTTTTTGTCATCCAAAAAATCTAAATACTGTTTAGCATAAAATAATACTGTCGTCACTTTTTACATGACACAAAACAATATTTCAATGTTTTATTTACATTATATAAACATTAAGCTACTTGGAAATAACTCGTCTGCTTTGAACAACTTGTTTAAGCGGCATTTTTTTATTTTCAAATTATTGTCATCGTTATTTTGATAAATTCAGATCCCAACAGGCTTTGAGCCTATTTGCTGGCCTGATAACATGCTCCAGTCAGTGGAGAGTATATACAATAATTAAGGATACAATGGCAAGGTATCACATTACAAGTTTACAGTCAAGTATAATTAAATACTTAGTGGTATGAAATATAAAATCTTAAAATATGTCAAATATAAAGCATTTAAAGTATATTACATATGTAGAACAGTTTAAAAGCAAACAGTTCCCCAAGTAGGGATATACAAAATACACGATTTAGAGTACGATAGCACACACATGATTTGGAGGACAAAAGCACACATGTTTTGAAGGACGACGACAGCACACACATGTCATTTGAAGGAGGATAGCACACATAACATTTGAAGGAGGATAGCGCTCACATAATTTGGAAAACGATAGCGCACACTTGATTTGGAGAAGATATAACACACTTGCTTGTAACTTGTTCAAAACAAGTCCAAAGAGGTTCATTGTCATTTTCAAAGGCAGTCATTTTTAACTATTTAAAAACTTCTCATAGTATTAAAATTGCTATCCTTCCCAAGTTAATTCCAGTCCATTCTGTGTACACAGTATCCATCTAACAAATCTAGCCTGAATATTATTGCTTAACAAAATTTCTGAACACTTATAAAATTGTAAGCACATAATATGGTGTACATTTCATCTGATGTGATAATTAGGGTAGATGACTCATCATTAAAAATTATCCAAATAAGAGATACTTACATACTTTAAGAAATGTAAAAATGGAAAGGTACTAGATAGACATAACATAAAAGTCATATATAGTTAGTGACAATCAGTACATTAAATTTTGACATAAAAAGAAATTAGCACTCCAGACATGCCAAATAAAACCTTATAAAACTTTTAAAATAATGCCAGGCGGTCCACCAAACATTTCAGCAGTTCGACCCGATCCAATCTGTTTGAATTTTGAATATGTGATTTTAAACTATCGATCGTTTCTTGCATTTTTTCAGCCTTTTCCTCGAATCCATTCGTCAACAGCCTTGCCTTTTCTTCCACTCGCATCTCCAATACTTTGTTAAGAGCATCAGTTCGTTGTTTCGATTCTTTATCAAATTTATGTTTCATTTGGTCCACAATTTTCTCATGCATAAATTCCATGTCGATGGTGTGCATTTTTTGTTTTTCCACCTCCTCACGAGCTGCGAGTTCCCTTTGTTCAGCTAATTCTGATTTCTGTTTACCTGCTGAAAAGAAAACCGCAATGGATTGTTGTGGTTTCGATATCTCATATTTCATGCTACATGGCAAACTTTGTAGTTCCGTCTCATCCACGGCAAATGTTTCATATATATTATACAATTATACAATTATACAATTTTCATATATATTATACAAGATATATACATGTTACATATAACAATCATATAACAAGCGACTGGATTTATTTTGTCAAAACTTTACTTGAGCTCCGTTTTAGTGTTTTGTGCTATAACCAGAATGTTGAAAATGTCACATAAAACCCAAAAAATCCTTAACGGAATTACTCTTCATAAAAGCAGAGAAATGCTTATTACTCCAAATTATAATATAATGAAAATCTAAGCATTTAGTTTCTAACGAAACACCCTAATAATTGTTAATGCATTTGTGTACTCGGGTACTTTTATTTCAGCGTATGATGATATATTTATTAACTCTTTATTGTATTAGCTATTTATGCACACCTTAAATATTTCTGATTTTGTTCGTAAATGCTATTTGTGGATACCATTAGATGACACTTCTGAAATTTTTGTTTCAAGTATTTCCTTGTTCTTTCTTTTGTAGTCAAAGACGAAATAATTCTAAATTTTGAGTATTAGTATTTTTGGACGTATTGATAAACTAATTCAAAACTATGAGTATCAGTTGTTTTTGTGTGTACTTAAACCTGAATTAATTCTATTTTTTTTATTTGTATTTTTGTACACATTTATATTATAATTTTGAAGATTGAGATCACCACTCTTGTTCAACCGTATGAAAGAATTCATAACTTTTAGGTTAAAATGTTTTCATAAATGCTATTTGTGCATACACTTATATGACAATTTTAAAATTTGTGTATACACTTTTTTATTTGCACTCTAAAATATAATATTTTAAATATTAAGTATTAGTATTTTTGTACATATTGATGCAATAATTCTGAATTTTTAGCATTTCAAAGCCTAGTGCACTCTTATGTAGGAATTCAAAAATGTTCGTCAAACAATCATTTTCTTAAAAGTAAGTAAGTAAGTAAATAAGTGAGTAAGTAACTAAAAAAAAAAAAATTATAAATAAATAAATATCAGTCAATCAATCAATCAACTGTTATTTAAGAATTCGATTTATTTTCTCTTAAAAACTATTTGTGTACACTTATGTAGCCTAATAAGTCTGTAATTTGAGTAGCAGTTGCTGTTTTGTTTTTTTGCATTAAAAAAGGAAATGATTCTATATTTTGATTGTTTGTTCTTTTGCTTTTTTGATTGGGCTTTATGCCGTACTCAAGGTTATTTCACTTATATGACTGCGTGCCAGCCCAATCGGGGAAGGAAACCACCATAAACGACGTTAGCAACATTCAATACAGAACAAAACATTACAGGACAAAACATTTCATAACAAAACATGACAAAACAACGAATCGGCTTCCTGTGTCCCTTTGCTCAGAGAGCACCATGGCACAGGTGGTACCCACCAAACCAACCGCTTGTCCTTCAGTATAATTATATTGATATAATGATTCTTAATTTTAAGAATAAGAACTCTTGTTTACCCGTATGTAAGATTTTTCGCAAATGCTATTTGTCCATACAAATGAATGATACGGCTGAAATTTATGTAGAATTTTTTTAGTTTTTGGTTGTTATACTCAAAGACAAAATAATTCTAAATGTTGAGTATTAGTATTTTTGTACATATTAATATAAACAAATATTTAAATGTAAATCTAAGTGGATTTTTTTTAAACACAGTGAGCGAATACTTTGAAAGTTTGAAATTTTAGCACTTTTGTACTAGATATCAATTAATTACACTCTTGCGAACCAAATGTAAAACCTGTCACACATCCAATATGTATCCCTTATGCCACAGTATGTGACCAGAATGAATAATGAAACTTGAAAGCCTGTTATAGCTTTCATGTGGCTTTAATTTTATTTATAGGGTTGGCGGCTCAGATATTAGAACGCGATCCGATATGAAATTAGTCATGACCAAGACGAAAAAACTATTGATATTTGGTATTTAATTGGCTTTTCGCGTCTTACACAGCGTTTTTGTCCTGACTACTTGAAGTTGCCAGTGCATGGTAGAAAACTAGGAAGGATCCTCGCAAATACGACCTCACGTTCTCGACAAATACAGGCAATTTGGAAGCTGTGCCAACTACACGCAGGCCTGTGAGACTGAGAGTGGTGACTTCGTGTTCCCCAAGAGTTGTTAAAGCCGGTAGTGTAGAACCTCCCGGTAATGTGGAAGCCAACCAGTAATGTAGAATAAATCAACCAGTAGTGTAGAACAAATTGACCAGTAGTGTAGAAATTTGTTTTAACCAGTAGTGTAAAACAAAATCAACCATTGGTGTAGAAAAAACGTCCGCCCAGTAATGTAGAAAATGAAAATCAACCAATAGTGTAGAAAAAAATAAAAATGTCAGTATAAAGGATAATGTTATAAATCATGTTATAACCCAGGTATATAAAATCTTATGAAACTGCATTAATTTGTTAGTTGTTTATGTTGTGTAATGTGTTAATAATATTGTTTTATTTTGTATTCAACTTATAACTTTCACCTAACAATAAAATCTATCGTTTTATTTAAATCCAAGAATCGCATTCGTATAGCTTGTCAGTTTTTTTTGTGAATTTTGGTTGTTTTCACCTTTTTTATTAATCACATATATTCCTAGGGTAACTTTATTTTATACATTTGTTTACAGAATAACATACACACATGGACATGAATCGTGAAGTGACACGTGCTATATACATAAGATCAGTCGCAAAAGTAATCAACAAGTGTAGATTCTGAATCTTCTGCTCCATTTGACAAAGGACATTTTCCATATTCTTGCAATTGTTACGGACTTTTGTTTTCATAAGTTTTGTGAAACCAACAACTTTTCTTACCTGTTATCTTTGCTTCCTAAACAATACATAAATACTAGCCCATTAAGTGCATTGTGTTGAAAGAGTGTATGACACAAAAAATAATATAATTGCAATTTAGGATTGCTTCAGCAACCAAAGAGTACATGTGTTATACTAATTTTAGTGAAAATCTCACACTACTTTATCTGAAGAACCAGGAAATGAAGATAAGCGATGGTTTAGTGTGTATTATAAGGAGTGATTATAAGTCTTGTTCAAAAGATGCATGGTTGTTGTTTTACATGGATCAAGTTTTAAGACAGTGGTAAAAATTCATACACCCTCTAAAAATTTATGACCAATTTATTCTGTAAAAAAAAGGTATAACCAAATTTTTATATTAACCTTCCCTGTCCTTTATTTCGTTCAAATCTAAATTAAGTCGTATGAATGCGTTGTCGTCAATATATCGTTCGATCAGAGTTACCTCCCCTGACTGTTGTCGCTACCAAGACACCTATTTCTCCAATGATTCACTTCGGTGATGGACCTTGTGTGTTATGACTGGCAAATTGAATATAGCTGTGAAAGCGATAGCGATATTGCTGACGCTTGACCTGATTAATCGACCTATGAGGAAAAAAATTTAACTCTTTCACGTGACTTCTTTTTTGAATTAGTCATTTCGACCTAATGTTATGCAAAATAGTTATATTTTATTTCTTCACTTTCTTTGCTGTTACTTGCTCTTTGTTTCTCTATATTGGCGCGAAATGCACTTGATGTCCTAAAGGATAAGTTTATCTACATGCAACACAACTATTGCCTGTAGCGGTAAATATATCGGTAAAGGACTAAAAATCGCCAGCCATTGCGTTAAAGCCGATAATCGGAGGGGACGGAAGGCACCGGAGACAGGCGATGTTGAACTAGAATGCCAAGACACAGTCAGATCCCAGTGACATCGCCAATGACGTTGCACAAAAAAGCCAAATTGATGTTTCCGATATGTTAACTTATGTTTAATTACAACGATTGCGGAGAATTTTTATTTAAAGCTTTCTTTCAAACTTTTTATCATCTAGCCTTTTTAATAAAAACAGTTAGCTAGATTTTGATTTATTGAAATCTGTTATGAAATATGTAAGCGCCGAACAATAAAGGGAATCCCCATAGAAGGCTATCAAAGACGAGGAATTTACTGTTATTGTGTTAACGGACAAATTAGCATACCTTCGGCTTCCTTTGTCATGTCGGACATTTGTGTGTCGGCTGCCAACACGTTCTGACCTACAGCTTCTTCCTTTTCCAAATATAATTGAAGGATTCCATCAGCCTGCAAATATAATGAAAGATGAGACAGTTTGATTGGCCGGAAAAAGAAATAAGAAATAATTTGATTATCTATTTCCTGCGCTTTGAAGTGTCAATTTTTTTTATTGAAAAGTTTAAATTTGGAAAAAAAGGAGTTTCGAGTTTAGCAAAGATTTAATGCCTATATAACTCAACACACGTTTGCCCTTTTCAAGTTTTTAACATGTCTCCTTCATTCTTTCTCAGGTACCTTCCGTTCCCACCGACGATTATCAGTATTTGTGAAATGACTGACCATTTTGTAGCCCTTAAGCGGTATATTTAACGCGGTAGGCAATACTAGTATATGATTGTTTGTTTGTTTTCGTTGGCGCATACAGCCACACGGGGCTATTCGCGCCATAGCTTTATGTTAATCACAATCTAGACTTAATTACCTCAAGAACGTAATATCCGATGGACTATATTGTCGTATTTTTGGTCTGCAAAATATATCTTGCAATCGCAGCATAAATTTTGCTCCTCTTCTTATCTGGGTTAAACATTCTCCCCAGTGTATGCAGACGAGCGTACATATCTTCACGAAATGTAGCGTAGGAGCTAAAAAAGAATATATAGTGTTCTATTGTGTCAGGAACCAGCCAGTTTTCACAATTCCCATCAGGGTGAATGTTAAATCGTGACAAATATGTGTTCACGGGGAAAAGGCCGGACAGATGACGATATATCAGCACTTCTGACTGGTAGATAAACGGAAATAAGGAAAACCTACAGATGGATTTATGTTAAAGAAAAATCTACCTTTATCCGAAATATCCCATTGATGTTGCCACCGCTCTTTAAATTGGCTTGTAATAGAGGAAAAAGCCTCAGATACAGTGAGACCTAAATTGTATGTCTATGTAAATAGACTGCGGTGACATTTTTGCTTGATGGTCAGCCATTTCATTATACCAAATGCGGAGATCTACACCAGTTAAAATTACTTAGAGTCAATAATGAGCTAAGAGAGTCCAAGAATATTACCGCACGGAGTGGCCTGAACTCGCCTATCCACTGCAAAGCTTGTAAAATAGCCATAAATTCGGCAGTAAACACGGACACCCGATCTGAAATTATCTTTGCCGAAAAGACTTTCAATTCCGGCACACAGAATGCTGTGTCAACGCGGCCAGTTTCCATACATTTGGAAGCATCTGTATACACGTGCAAAACATCTTCCCATTGAGTTTTGATGTGATCGTTAACGGACCAGACTTGCTGATTAATTCAATTAATTTAACGGACACATCGGGGATAATAAGTTTCCATGGTGGAAATTGTGGAATGAACGGATTATGAAGAATTATTTGAGGAAAGAAACTAAATAACCTAGCAAACCGCACAGTAAAGGGAACTCTTATAATATTGTCACGTGAGAACAGTCCATCATACCACGACGAATCTAATAGCTCAGAGGCAGAGGTGTTATACAACGTCAATAGTTTAAACTTATACTGTCTAGTGCCTGTTGTATGCATTTATTGACAAGTTTTAAATTTATATGCGAGAATCAGACGACCTTATCGTCTGCGTAGAGAGAACAGGACAGTTTTGGATTTAACGTATTAACTATGTCATTTATCATTATGTTTAATAAAGATGGCGACACTACACTGCCCTAATGAAGCTTGTTAATTCCACAAATGTCTTGCCAATCCGAACCCGTATGAATCCATCCGACAAAAACTTTTCACCCACCCCAACATTTTACCCCCTATACCGATAAGCTTGTTACCCTTGTACTTAAGCTTGGCAAGAATCCCCATGAACCCGTCTCGTACAGACCAATCGCTTTAACATCTACTGTGTGCAAGTTAATGGAAAAGATCATCAATAAGCTTAATAAGCAACCCGTCTCGCCAGACCACGTCGTACGCCTTCCCAACGTCAAGAAAAACTGCTAATAGGTATTCTTTATTACAAAGGGAATTACGGATACAGCTCTCCAATGTAACAACGTGATCTGCAGTTCTCCTATACCTGCGGAATCAACTCTGGTAGCATGATATGACCTGGTTCTTTTCTAAGAACCACAATAACCGGTTATTGACGAGCTTTTCCATTAACTTGCACAAAGTAGATGTTAAAGCGATTGGTCTGTACAACGGATTCATGGGGATTCTTGCCGGGCTGAAGTACAGGGGTAACAAGAGCTCTCTTCCATGCAGATGGTAGACGCATCTGAGACCACACTGTGTTAAAAAGTAAAAGTAACATGTTAAGACCAGATTCAGGTAAGTGTTGTAGCATGTTACTAGTATGACATGTAGATAAACGTCTTATATAGGACATGAAGTGCATTCTGCACCAATGAAAATCGACATACATGTAGATTAATTCGATAGTGCCAAAAACTCACAGATCCAAAACTTGCTACTACTGGTGCCAGCCAAGCAATGTATTCTCATGCTGAGTTGGGTTGACTTACTGAGAAGTCATCGAATGTACTACGCACATCATCCAGGACGTGGTACGATCATCGCCATTTTAGCCGGAAATTTTTCACAGGCTGTGGGTAAAACTGGCATAAGAACTGATCTTGGGCACAGATTTTATGGTTTCTAATAAAGGAGTTTTAGATTTTAATCAGATGATGTTTCATAGTGAAGACTCTTTACCTGTAAAATTACAGAAACCGGAAGATTCGAACGACAATTTTACTGTTTTCGCTTGTCATGACATTGATATACCAAGTTAGCCTGAAATTGTTTTTATGGCTAAAACACGGGTTAATTTAAACAATGACATCACAGGCATATTTGAACCAACTGAGGTGCTGTCAATATGGTATTATGGATGCCAAATCTGTTGTTAATGTAGAATCTAACAGTGTACCGGAAACGAATGATAATACAAACGAACTAGAAGCATTAGCTGCATTTGAAGGCATTAAGTATTACCGACCATATCTTCACGGTAGGAAGTTTCAACTTGTAACTGACCACAGTGCATAAAAAGGTTAATGACATTTAAAAAACCAATAAGTCGTCTGGCAAGATGGTCTATAATGTTGCAGGAATATGATTTTGATATCATCCGTAAGCCTGATAGAAAACATAGCAATGTTGATTGCTTATCAAGAATTAAGTATGTTGTATTGAAATTAAAACTAAACGAATTCCAGCGTGGTAAGGGCCTGTTCAACAACAGCTTACTTCTAGATAAATGTTTTGTTGATGCGATACAGCTTTGTATTGAAAAGATAAAAGCACAATACATGCTTCCTGTTTATAATCAATCAAACATAAATGAAATAAATAATAGCGAAATTCAGTTTAATATATCAGATAAATTTTTCTTAGAGACGCTGTTAATGGAGATTAGAGGTCAAACAATCTCCTATGCTTCTTTTAAGAACAAAGAAAAAATCAAACAACAAAATGATTTAGAGAGAACAATAGTAGAGTTAGAACAACAAAATAATCCAGATAAAGAAAAGCTAACATGTAAAAGGCTTGAACTAGAAATTATCAGAAAGAAGAAATGAGGGGATCTATTTTACGGTCAAAGGCAAAATTGATAGAAGAGGGCGAAAACCCACCAAATATTTTTTGTTCCCTAGAAAAAAGAAATTATACTAATAAAACGATACCAAAATCAAAAAGAAAATGATAATTTTATTACAGATCAATGGAAAATATAACAAAAAAAAAAAAAGTTTTATAAAAATTTATATAATTGTAAATGTGTTGACTCAACTAATCTTAAAGACGTTTTGGAAAGTACGAATACTCCTTGTTTGACTGATATGCAAAAAGTAGACTTGCAAGGGGATATAACTAAAGATGAGTTACCGTGCTGTCTCAGAAAAATGAAATGCGACAAAAGACCTTGTTCAGACGGTTTCACATCAGAATTCTTTTTAATTTGTCTATATAGATATAGGTGGCTTTTTACTACGATCTATCAACGAAGGCTATCAAAACAATAATTTAACTGCTACTCACAAAGAAGCTATAATTAGGCTTATACCAAAGGGAGATAACCCCAAACAATATCTTAAAAACTGGAGGACAATATCTCTGTTAAATATCTCGTATAAATTGGCATCAGGATGCATTGCTTAAAGAATAAAATCTGTACTTGATTCCCCTATTTCCACTTGTTAAACTGGATTTCTGCCTGGTAGGTTTATTGGAGATAACCTTCGTGTTATATATGATGTTATAGAATACTGTGAATCTACTAGTATTCCAGGACTTTTGTTGCTGACAGATTTTAAAAAGGCATTCGATTCAATTTCTTCACCCTTTATTTTTCAAACATTAGATTTTTAAAATTTTTAGTAACGACATCAAAACAATTGTAATACAAAATGATTTCTTGTCTGACTTCTTCACTATATCCAGAGGCTGCAGACAAGGGGATGCTGTTTCGCCATATTTGTTCATATTATGTTCTGAAATTCTTGCTATCTTAATTCAAAACATAAATAAAATAAAAGGCATTAAAGTGGGTGATGTGGAAATAAAACTATCCCAGTACGCCGATGACACTTGTAATATTTAGTAACTGCAACGAAGATCCGGTTTAAAGACACTAAGTTTACTAAATATTGAATATGCGTGACTTACAATATGCTCGAATTACACACACGACCTAGTCGCGAGTAAACACATAGGGTTACTCCAAAATGTCTAACATGACGTAAGAACGGATAACAATATCATTACATCTCCCTTTTTATACGCCCGCTTTCGAAGAAAGTGGACGTATTATGTTATGGCACTGTCTGTCTGTCCGCCCGTCAGTCCGTCTGTCCGTCTTTCTGTCCGTCCGTCCGTCTTAGCGTCTGTCAGTCTGTCTGTCTGTCCACATCACTTTGTCCGGGCCATAACTTTTAAACGAAAACTTGGAAGAAGCTTATACTTTGCACAAATGTTCCTTATGACTAGGGGGTATGTCATGACCTATATCCAATGTCATTGAGTCAAGGTCAAGGTCACCATTGTCCATAATACTAAAAACCTAGTCCGGGCCATAACTTTAAAACAAAAACTTTGAAGAAGCGTATACTTTGCACAAATGTTCCTTATGAGTAGGGGGTGTATCATGACCTATATCCACGGTCATTGAGTCAAGGTCAACGTCACCATTGTCCATAATACTAAAAACCTTGACCGGGCCATAACTTTTAAACAAAAACCTTGAAGAAGCTTATACTTTGCACAAATGTTCCTTATGACTAGGGGTGTGTCATGACCTATATTCAAGGTCATTGCGTCACGGTCAAGGTCATCATTGGCCATAATACTAAAAACATTGTTCGGGCCCTAACTTCAAAACGAAAATTTTGAAGAAGCTTATACTTTGCACAAATGTTCCTTATGACTAGGGGTGTGTCATGACCTATATCCAAGGTCATTGAAAAAAAGGTCAAGGTCACCATTGTCCATAATACTAAAAACATTGTCCGGGCAATAAGTTTAAAACGAAAACTGTGAAGAAGCTTATACTTTGCAAAAATGTTTCTTATGAATAGGTGGTGTGTCATGACCTATATTCAAGGTCATTGAGTCAAGGCCAAGGTCACCATTGTCCATAATACTAAAAACCTTGTCCGGGCCATAACTTTAAAACGAAAAGTTTGAAGAAGCTTATACTTTGCACAAATGTTCCTTATGACTAGGCGGTGTGTCATGACCTATATCCAAGGTCATTGAGTCAAGGTCAAGGTCACCATTGTCCATAATCATAAAAACATTGTCCTGGCCATAAATTTAAAACAAAAACTTTCAAGAAGCTTATACTTTGCACAAATGTTCCTTATGACTAGGGGTGTGTCATGACCTATATTCAAGGTCATTGAGTCAAGGTCAAGGTCACCATTGTCCATAATACTAAAAACATTGTCCGGGCAATAACTTTAAAACGAAACTGTGAAGAAGCTTATACTTTGCAAAAATGTTCCTTGTGAATAGGGGGTGTGTCATGACCTATATTCAAGGCCATTGAGTCAAGGCTTAGGTCACCATTGTCCATAATACTAAAAACATTGTCCGGGCCATAACTTTAAAACGAAAACTGTGAAGAAGCGTATACTTTGCACAAATGTTCCTTATGAATAGGGGGTGTGTCATGACCTATATTCAAGGTCATTGATTCAAGGCCAAGGTCACCATTGGCCATAATACTAAAAACCTTGTCCGGGCCATAACTTTTAAACGAAAACTTTGAAGAAGCTTATAATTTGCACAAATGTTTCTTATGACTAGGCGGTGTGTCATGACCTATATCAAAGGTCATTGATTCAAGGACAAGGTCATCATTGTCCATAATACTAAAAACCTTGTCCGGGCCATAACTTTACAACAAAAACTTTGAAGAAGTTTATACTTTGCACAAATGTTTCTTATGAATAGGCGATGTTTCATGACCTATAATCAAGGTCATTGAGTCAAGGTCAAGGTCACCATTGTCCATAATACTAAAACCTTGTCCGGGCAATAACTGTTTAATGAAGACTTTGAAGAAACTTATACTTTGCACAAATGTTCCTTATGACTAGGGAGTGTATCATGACCTATATCCAAGGTCATGGAGTCAAGGTCAACGTCACCATTGTCCATAATACTAAAAACCTTGTCCGGGCCATAACTTTAAAACTAAAACTTTCAAGAAGCTTATACTTTGCACAAATGTTCCTTATGACTAGCGGTGTGTCATGATCTATATTCAAGGTTATTGAGTCAAGGACAAGGTCACCCTTGGCCATAATACTAAAAATTTTGTCCGGGCCATAATTTTAAAACGAAAACTTTAAAGAAGCGTATACTTTGCACAAAATTTCCTTATGACTAGGGAGGGTATCATGACCTATATCCAAGGTCATTGAGTCAAGGTCAAGGTCACCATTGTCCAAATTACTTAAAACCTTGTCAGGGCCATAACTTCAAAACGAAAACTTTGAAGAAGCTTATACTTTGCACAAATGTTCCTTATGACTAGGGGGTGTGTCATGACCTATATCC
>JAVFBZ010214252.1:0-12885 GCA_032466195.1 Katharina tunicata
CCCCCCCCCCCCCCCCCCCCAAAACCTTAGGCATATAAGGGAAGTTTCGCGGGGTGGTTTTTTAAGAGGTTTCTTCTCGGTTTTCCACTATACCCCGGCACAGAAAATGAATAATTAATATTAATTGGTCATATAGGTGAAATAGTCTTGAGTACGACGTTAAACGCCAATCAAACAAACAAACAAACAAACAAACGAGGAAGCAATATTTTGAACTTAAGAGTTAATAACCAAAAATGTTAATGGCATAGTATGTTCTCTTAATCAGGAATGGAGTTGGTAAATCTGGTCTGTATATCGCTGTGTCTAACATTCTAGAGAGGTTAAAACTGGAGCAAGAGGTCAATATCCTTCAAACTGTCAAGCAGATCAGAATAAATAGACCACAGGTCATTACAAACTTAGTAAGTATAAACAGCTTTTTACTTAATGAAAAATAATAATGTCTTTGATTTGATTCAATTTGTGATGGCCAAAATTTGTCCAAAGAAACAACACTAGAGGCTTTGTGGTCAATTTTAACTGTACAGGGGCACATCTTCCTCAAAGAGCCAGTGAGTGAGATAACCTTTTTGAACCTACTATTCCAACATAACACCACATATTGTATTATTTTGTACATTTGTTGTAACTTTCCTCAAGCTTTTGTAGAGAACTTTCTCCATGATCAGGTATTGTACCCATTTCAAGGCATAATCTCTATAACAAATTTTTATATAACCTACTTGACCAAAACAAAAATTGCTAAGGAGAGAGCGATGTTTTATTGGAGAAAACCAGCCTGCATACAAACCCATATTAATTGTACTTTTCCAAGAGATAATTGCCAAATGTGTTAATTTACAAGATTTGTTATTTTTTGTTTGTTGCAGGAGCAGTACCAGTTCTGTTTTGAAACTGTCATTGCTTTTATGGAGCGGTTTGAAACATACTCAAATTTTAAATAGCCATGTCTCAGAGTTATCAGTTCAACTTCATAAGATAATCGTTTTTCAATCAGCAGAAATCAAAAGTTTTTTGACTGACTTGGGTGGGTTCGTGTTACGGCAGCTTTATGGCAGATACTGTTTATCTGATGTATTCTTGTCACAGGTCAAGCTATTTGCTGGAATAAGTGTGACCGTCTCAGTATATGTAAATTTTTTAGTGTTTTTGTACGGATTTTACAAATCTATCATATTTTACTTGTACATGCCACTATCTGTGAAAATGTTTGAATTCATTTTATTTGATGATAGTCTGATTTCATGTCACTATTTACATTTCTTAATTCATGATCACTTCTTTAATCTCATTATACCTCATTTTGTACATATTTCATTCTATTCATAACAATAGTTGTTTCTAGTATTTGTGATCATAGAAAACTAGGCTTTCAGTGTGTGTTTGTCGAAATTTCTTTTATTGTCAAACATTTTTCAGATATTCTGGGTTTATTTGTTTTTGTTCGATATTACAACAGGAATATAATCTTCATTGAGAAAACTTTGGCAATTTGTTTGACGCTTCCTGATTTACTGGTTAACAAAAAACTTCATAAAGTTCAGAATTGTCATTTCTATACTGCTTCAAAAATTGGCACCAGGAAGCCACGAAATGGAATGCAACATTTGAGTTGCAATAATGATAATCCCATAGCATTTAATAGTGCTACATGTACAGGTTGATATGAAGCAGTGAGCAATCAAATCAAATCCTCTGCAAATCAAATAACAATTGTCTGGCAAGTCTATCATGTCTAATTGCAATATCCCTTTTCTAATCCTCCCTGTTTGTGAATTTATTTGGGTCACATTTGATATGTTATATTTTTGTTGACAACTCTTTTGTGTTTAGGATTTTGTGTCACCAGTGCGATAGTACTTCTATGTTAAGTCATTAAATTGGTGCTACTTGGAGCTGTTTTTAAATTTACAATACCAGTCGAAGAAACATTTGTGTGTGTGTGTGCATGTTTTATAAAATAGAAGTAATATATAACTGATGTTCTTCACTTTTAAAACTTTGATTTTTGACGTTTTAACTGTCCAGTATTTATTTTTTGATTCCTCATATATGTTACTTATGTCATTGTTAAGTTTCCTTTGGTTTAAATTCATTGATTACTTAATTTAACTGTTTATATTTCTTGCCCAAAGTCTATGCCATAACGAGAAATATCAAAAACTGTTTTATTTATTTTAATTTTTTTTCTTTTTTAGATTTTGCACAGCGCTATAGTTTTATCTGTAAATAATTTTTTGATGTACTGTATTTTTTAGTGGTAGGTGTACTGTATGAAAACAGCAACCAACTGAAGTTGCCAAAATTGATTGATTGATTACGCCATACTTAAGTTACCAAAATGGTTTTGTTCAAAAAAAGGTGTACAATTGCTATTTACATGAAAGTGAATTAAACTGTGAAGATAACCTATAACTTATAAATATAAATTAACTTATAAATTACAACCTTGGGTATTCCAGAAATACTACAATCAATTCATTATGTTTAATATGCTATTTAAATAAAATAAAAAGAAACAAAGGAAAACCTAGGTGGTGTATTGTAGATGTTTATATTAATGTATGTTTGCTGAACATTCACACTTGTTATCCCATTGATTGTTATGATGTAATTCAAAGTATCATCAACATATTTAGAGAAACCATCTTTTTTAAATTTAAAAACTATTTCTAGCATTTGTGTTACTTGAAATCTGTCTTTTTTCAAAATAAATACCCATCTTGGTAACCAAGCAGTTTTTTGCTTGAATTATCCCCTTTTTAAGACGTAAATTATTTTCACTTAACTTGCAATCTCAGTCAAACAGGCCTACTTTACTAGAATGAAGACTATATGTTCATAGACAGTCTTGTAAATCTTGTTTTAAAGATTGAACTTTACTGTACTGGAACAAGAATTTACATCAGTTATTTTTGTGTAAGTTGATTTGTTTGGGGTCCTCTTTTGAATTCTTGTCTGTTGTCAGGGATGTTGAGGGTGGTTTCCTTCACTCATTCGGCTGGCACACCACCATGAGTGAAATAACCTGAAGTACGGCATAAAACCCCAATCAATCAAGCTTGTTTAAAGTATGGCATAAAACCTCAATCAATCAATCAAGCTTGTTTAAAGTATGGCATAAAACCCCAACCAATAAACCAATCAATCTTGTTTAACAAAAAAAACAGACTTGTTAATAAATGAATCCATATTTACATTTTTATAACAGACTGAAACCATTTAGTATCCGGATTTGATTTATTTCACACAAGATACTGGTTCATTCGATCATTAATGTTGCCGCATGGGGCTTATTTTAAGTAAAACCTAGCTGAAGTGGGCTTCTTTTCTTTTAAGACAATTTTTTAAATAATTATATTTTGCTCTAGTGGGCTTTTTTTCTTTTAAGACAATTTCTTAAATAATTATATTTTGACTTCCAAAATCATTTCAGAAAGTTTTGCCCTGTAATTCATTCTGCTTGAAAAGAAACACACACACAAAAAAAACTTGTAATCCGTATAAAGACTTTTAAGCTCCCTGTAATTTCTAAGTAATTAACTTACACTACATTTTTAGCAATTATCAGCTTTTCATTCTTCTTTTGCTCTGGATGGAGTTAGACAAGTTCTTATTGTGTGTACATATGTCATTTTAAAGATTTGTTCTTTGGCAAGTTGTCATAACAGCGCTTTTGACAAAACAATATGACTAAGATGGATTTTCAACTTAGTATATTGATAAACGATGTTTCGGCCCAGCTTATAAATGACGCTTAAACAAGCGTTTTTAACGTTTCATGTGAATCTGCCAGTAGAGGTGTTTTATCAAATAAGCCTAATTCTTGTGAAGTATTTAATTTAAATCGGATGACGAGTCTAGATTTTGTCATGTTTTTTATATTGTCTAATACAGAGAGGACGTAACTGTTCTTTCTTCGTGTGTTAATTCCTGGCTAAAATGTACATACATTTAGATAGTCATTTTATATATTTGACAGTATGTATACATATATCTAAGTCTATCATATTCATCATTCTCAATTAATTCATTAGAATAACTATTTATTATCATGCATTTGATTTTGGTGCCAAATTTACTGATGTGCTGACAATTTCCTGTCTAATCTCTCAGTTTTTATTTTACTCTCAATATCCCAAAATCTGAAAATTTTTAAAAAGTTGGGAGCCCATTAAAATTTTGCCTTTGTCTCCTTTGTTGATACTTTATCTTTGAAATGTTTGTTTTTTTTGTTTATATGCCTTATGTGCATTTATTGAGAGTCAATAGTATTTGAGTAAAATGATAATAACATGCTTATAAAAGTGGGTATGCTGTATATAATGTTTTGCCTTCTGTATTTAGAATTTAACCAAAGGGATTTAAATTATTTGAACCACTGAATTTCTGTCTTTAATAAGGTAATCTTGAGATTTTAGTTATTAAAAAAGATCTAGAAATTTAAAAATCAATATGCAGCATAGTACCCAATGTATTTAAAGTATTTTAATCTGGCTCCAATTAGGTAATTACATACAATTAATGGTTAAAATTCAAACATGAAAGCACAGTTTAGTTTAAAATATTATTGTCTTGCTGTATTAAAATTCTGATTGTTAAAAAAACAGTGCAAAAGTCTTACTTTCCGTTGCCACGTAAAAAAAATATACAGTGTGTATTTCATTCCTACTCTTGACCTGAAATTCTGTGCAATTGTTATTTACTAATAAAACTTGAAATCCTTGATATAAATATACCCCTTTATAAATGTCAAGCCATGTATTGTTGTCCACTTACTTTTAATGTCAGTTCAGAGATTTGCTTGTTTAATGGAGTTTAGGCTGTTTCATTCATATGACATCTTGCCAACAAACTGGGTAAAGAGAATAGCTTTTGGTAATGCTCTTAGCAGTAATGATCACACGAAGTAACAAACAGGACTCCAGCACAGTGCAGATGATAAAATGTAGTTTTACATGTTGGATAAATATTGAATTCCCAGATGTTTAATCAGTCTCAATCAAAACTAGATGTTATAACCGAGTGATAAGGTTTCCAACTGAATAACACCATCAACCATGCAATGATTACTATATAATTTGTTTTTAATTTTGTGAAATAGACCTAAGCATAGTCAAGAAAATGGGTTTGATTTTTTTTTTTTAATATTGAAATACATGTACTTATGTAACGCACTGCCTTGATTTTCTTTCAAAGTAGAAATCTACAATATTAATTACAAATCCCTGTGACAAGTCATTCTCTACTTTCAGATGTTTAATGGAATTTTTTAAGATCTGTACTGTAATTTTTGGCGGCATATATAAATTTTGGTCATTACAATACAGCATCAAATTTTACCACCGAAAGTATGATCAAATTTTATCTTCAGATTTTACCACCGAAAGTAGACTAAGGAGAAAAATGATTCAGATTTTACAACCTAATTTTACATATACTATGGAGAATAATTCTTCAAATTTGTGGAGAGAAATAGTAGCACGTTTTAAAACCAATTTTTTCTCATTTTTGTGGTCTCAAGGTCTGGTAAAGCGTAAGTAGAAAGTGTTTATGCTGGAAAAAAATATATATGTAGGATTACTAAGCCAATAGTTCCACAGATCTTACAGTTTTGAGTATAGATCAGTGTTTAACTGATGATGGCATAATATAGCCGATAATATTATCTATGCCAACATGACCTCCTTGTTCGGAGATTCTAGTACTATGTACTATCCACGAAACATTCGTTTGGTTTAAACAATATTTAATTCTTAAAGAAATGGATTGGTGAACAGGCACAATGCCTATATAAAGACAAAATAAAAGTAACTCCGAATACTGAAGTCATCATGTTTGATATTCTATAGTTCGGTCTATCTATGTAGCCATCGTCAAGGTTGATCTGTGGTCGTACTTCATCTATATAAACACCTCTGCTAACATTCGTTAAGGCAGGTGGTTTTATATCGTGGGATTGTTGAACACGGCACATGTTGTAGTTTTGACAGATGTCTTTGAAACCATGAAGATTTTATCTTAAAAATCATCCAGATAAGCTCTTCATCTTGACCTCTATGGTGGTTAATCATATAGATGTCTCAATAGATACAGTTCAGATATTGCTTAGAATTCACATCTTGAAGGAAATGCCCACAAGTCGCATGAACACAAGTTTGCCGTTAACAGCCTCGGCCATGCAGAAAGCATCACCTTCCTTTCTTTGCTATTAGTACCAAATTTCTGGGTGATATTGATTCATTAAACAAGGGTCGTATTTCTGAGCGAAAGTTGAGTTCATGCAAGAATGTCAGTCTGTCCATGTGAATTAATGACTCTAGCACTGGTTGTAATATTACCTGTAACACCTGAAAAAGTAAACGAACAATTCAAGTTAATGGAAGCCAATGAAAATTAGCACGCATACAGCATATTACAGCGAATATATGTATGTACATGTAATTATTAATTTGATAAGTGTGGAACAACTCGTCAAAGGCAATTAATGCATGTCCTAGTTCAGTGGGATCAATGTCGACTTCAGCAAATACAGTTATACCTGCCACGAAATACTGGCCATGCATTGTCGTAATATAAGAGAAATACCCTTAGTCCAGACTAAACACCAATACAGGAATATCATAACCTTGTACCGAAAATGGCTAAGCCTCTATCACAGAGACCTACCTTAGCATACAAGAAGAACAAATCTCTCAATGACCTCTTGGTTAAGACGAAACTGCCCTCATCTTATAGATTAATGGGTTTACTCCTAAATCTTAACGATACATTTTTCAGGTTGAGCTTATTTTAACCCATACATAATATCTATGTGTGTTACATATTCGCCACATATTGTCTTCACAATTTACATGTTACATGTATTGCCTTTTCTCGAGATGCACCTTTAAGTTATCCAGAACAACTCGAGATTCAGGTCTATCTAGAAACTTGTCTCTGAGAATTGATCTAGAACATGAGATAATTGATCGACTTTAATTAGTCGATATCCCTGTGCCAGTGTGATTACTCTTGACAAAATATATATATATTGCTGACAGATTTGAATATTTTTTTACTTCTTTAACCAACACTTACTGTAAGAGGTTCAATGAAGGGAAAGAACTCTTCTGTGTGGAGGTAGAGATTTTGCAGTTTTTCTTTCCTCTTTTTAACATCCTGGCCTGAAGTATCACCTAAATAGAAACAAACTCAGATGGTTGATCACAGTAAACTCAGTGTATTAACATAATGGAGATTCTTCAGTGGAGAGGGGTTGAACGCTACTGTATATTTTCAATGATTGTTTGAATCGATCCCTATATGAATATTAAATCATCACAAGTGTAGACGGAAGAAAAGATCTGATGTGAAATATTGGACCCTTACAAAATTTTGTGATAAGACTTGTGATAAAAAAAATCCTGACATCTAGGATTTCCGACCCTTACATCATTACATCACCATTTCTAAACCAGTGAATCAAGTGATCTCACAGTTTCATCTCTGACTCATAAAGAGGTTTTAAATTGAGAAAGTGGTCTATAAATGTTACTTACCTTCGGAGAGTTGTACTCTTTCTAACACACTGTCTATATAATCAGTAAAACTCGTATAACTCTTCTTTACAGCAACTTTCCTTGTTATCTTTGTAAGTTGCAGATTTTCTAGAAAAATAAATAAATCGTATCGTTTAATGAATACGAAAGAATACATTTTGTCAACAACTGCAAATGTAATATAAACAAAATTTTTAACAGGTGATGTTATATTCTTAACAAATTCTCATCCCAAAAATGTTATACGAAACATTAAATTTAAGCATGACGTGGTGAGCACCAAAACTTTGATACCAGTAGATTTATTAAAAATAAAGTAACCCCTAAGTTTGATGAATGTAACTTGAGTAGTTTTTGAGAAATTGAGTGTTAACAAAACCGTGCAGTACTGGGTATAGGCCTTTCTCTCCCCCAAAGGGCATAAATGAGGAAGTGGGTTGATTAAACCTGTAAAAGGCACATCTACCCAACCTGATCTATATGATGTATAAGTTTGATGAATGTAATTTAAGTAGTTTTTGAGATAGTGAATGTTAATGAAAAAGGTTGACAGCCAGCCGGCCGGACAGCCAACTGGGGCGATAGCAATCCCCCTCTTCCCAGCAGGTTGAGGGGTAAAAACTAACGTTCTTCCAATGCGACGATAGCATGAATATGTCCTGTATCATACTGCTATGTAAGCATTGGGCAGTTTTTGGTTTGATGTGCGCTACAGCTTTTTATCACCAGCCACTTGCTTTGTTTAATCTTCAAGAAGCATTTTTTCATACTAGATCCGTAGCATGGCTTTTATAGTTACTCTGCATATAAACCTGACCTTAAAATGACTTTAAATCTGACTAAAAAGACTCAACTCTATTACAACCCAAAATGTATTAATGCTGTTCATCAACTTCAATAAGCAAACAATACAGCAAACAAGAAATTGAGAAGGCTACCTTCATGACAGAAGAGTTCTAGTACTGCTCGATAACCAACATGACGAGTATGAGTCTGGTGATCTTCTCCCGATTGGTCACCCCATCTCGCCCTATAAAAAGATCAATGACATACAACATATCAGTGCTCACCTAGTGTAATATACTGCTTGACTGGTGTTTAAGTGTATTTCACGTATGTGGCCTCTTTACGTACCCAAAGATCTGTATGTCCCAAACAACAGTTCGACTTATTCATATATCTGCGGTGTAGATTGAAGCAGCTCTGTCGGTCAATCCACTACACACCCGCTAAATGACAAACTAAGGAGCTACTGGAATAATCCGACACATCCATGTAAGGCCGAATACTTAGGAGCATCACACAATATTTGACAAATTTAAATTCTTGATGATTGCCTGACCTTGTTTCCTGAGCAGCCAATCGGAATGCTGGGATTCCTAAAGACCATCTCGGATTGGTGAACCTGACTTTATGATTGGATCTTTTACAACTTTGACTCATGGGAAAATTCTCAAAGCAGAACTCTGAAAAAGTTAACAAACACAAAATATGGACCATAAGTTGGGAAAAAAAAAAACACAACTGAGCCTAAAAACTGTTAGTCATTTCTTGAAATTGAAAGAAGAAAATTAAACAGTACTCGTGTTAGATAACCATAAATTAAAAAAAAAGAAATATACAGTAATAGGATTATGAGAGAGGAAATCGTCATCTTATGGTACATGCTATTGGGTCTTATCATATTATTTGTGAATGGTAAATAACTGTACCTTCATTCAGCATCATTCGATGATAACAGCAGCTGATGCACACCAGAAGTGAAACACAGTCTAGCTTTGTGAAGTAGTGCAACATGGCTGGAGTAAGATCACCACAGCAGTGCAGGCCCGTCATACACACGGTCAACTCTGGTCTCTGTCCTTCACCTTTAACATCTCTATCAGGACAAGTTAAAGGGTTAACCTCGTCTTTTCTTAAAATGTCTGATATTGTATCACTAAACTCCTGCATGACCTTGGTGTCATTCTGAAGGTCAAATGTCAATGACACATTTCTCTGAAAAAGTTCAAACATTAATAAAATGTTACATACGGCAGATGTTTTTTTTTATTTTATTTTTATATTTACTATGTTTGTCTGTTTGATAGGTGTCTAATGTTGGCTAACCTTTTTTTTTACTCATTTAAGTGTGTGGCAGCCCAATGGGTGAAGGTAACCCCTGTTAACAACACCTTCAGCAAAGAAGACAACACAGCTGATGTCCAGGACAAAAAAGGAAACCACAAAAAAATCCTGATGCCCCTCAGCTCAGAGAGTACCAGAGCAGAGCAAGCACCTACACTAACAGCCAGTACCCTCAGCTCAGAGAGTACCAGGGCAGAGCAAGCACCTACACTAACAGCCAGTACCCTCAGCTCAGAGAGTACCAGAGCAGAGCAAGCACCTACACTAACAGCCAGTACCCTCAGCTCAGAGAGTACCAGAGCAGAGCAAGCTCCAACACTAACAGCCAGTACCCTCAGCTCAGAGAGTACCAGGGCAGAGCAAGCTCCAACACTAACAGCCAGTAGTTCCGCAGATCAGTTTCAAGTCAAATAGAAGATGGAAGTCATGTTGGTGTAGACAATATATTTCGGCTTTATTAAGCCATCATGTTTAACTGAAGACAGCACATTAAATAAAGTCGAAATATATCATCTATACCAACATGACTTCTTGTTCGGAGTTTGTCTTATTCTGTATTACTCCTACTCAAAGACCCGCAATATTTACTATCATTGAGATATTTATAAATTTACATAAATATTATGTCATTTCTTTGTAAAAAAAATAAAATAAAAAGATCTGTTGTTAGAGTATATTACAGGCATGGGGATATCACGGAAGGATTGTTCCGTTACTGTGGCGGTATGTTTCCCATGGAGCTAACTGCATATTGTTTACGACCATGTTAGTGGTAACACATACAGGCTAATACATATACAGGTGTCATGTTAGTGGTAACACATACAGGCCAATACATACAGGTGTCATGTTAGTGGTAACACATACAGGCCAATACATACAGGTGTCATGTTAGTGGTAACACATACAGGCTAATACATACAGGTGTCATGTTAGTGATAACACATACAGGTGTCATGTTAGTTGTAACACACACAGGCTAATACACACAGGTGTCATGTTAGTGGCAACACATACAGACTAATACATACAGGTGTCATGTTAGTGGTAACACATACAGGCTAATACATGCAGGTGTCATGTTAGTGGTAACACATACAGGCTAATACATACAGGTGTCATGTTAGTGGTAACACATACAGGCTAATACATACAGATGTCATGTTAGTGGTAACACATACAGGCTAATACATACAGGTGTCATGCAGTGAAACACAATTATTTATTCAGCATGACACCTCTGAGCAAAGAGGGAATTTAGAGAAAATCATAAACTTTCAGCATTTTTGCACTGTAACACAACCAAATTAAGTAAAATCAACAGTAAATTATTTTTCAGGTGATTGAGAAGTAAGTTAAAGTTAAGTTTTAATAGTGAAGTTGTGCTGGTATCAGCAATTACGGCATGCTCAGGCTGTGTCACAATCAGGCTGTGTCACAAACAGGCTGTGTCACAAATCACAAACAGACTGAGTCACAAATCACAATCAGGCTGTACGTGTTACAATCAGGCTGTGTCACAAATCACAATCAGGCTGTGTCACAATCAGGCTGTGTCACAAATCACAATCAGGCTGTGTCACAATCAGGCTGTGTCACAAATCACTATCAGGCTGTGTCACAAATCACAATCAGGCTGTGTCGCAATCAGGCTGTGTCACAATCAGGCTGTGTCACAAGTCACAATCAGGCTGTGTCACAAGTCACAATCAGGCTGTGTCACAATCAGGCTGTGTCACAAACAGGCTGTGTCACAAATCACAATCAGGCTGTGTCACAATCAGGCTGTGTCACAATCAGGCTGTGTCACAAACAGGCTGTGTCACAAACAGGCTGTGTCACAAATCACAATCAGGCTGTACATGTTACAATCAGGCTGTGTCACAAATCACAATCAGGCTGTGTCACAATCAGGCTGTGTCACAATCAGGCTGTGTCACAAATCACAATCAAGCTGTGTTACAAAATGTGTACACAAAACAAAAGGCCTAGAATGACAATATGTGAGTATTGGTGTTCAAATGCAGCTTGTTCTTGTTAAATATAAAAAAAACAAGCCAGCTTACAAATGATCTTGAATCATGAAATCATACAAAAGTTATTTAATAAGAGAAAAGAAAGCATTTGATGCTACTCGAAACACAACAGAACCAGTGCATTATCACTTTTATCAGTGAAGTATAAATCCTGATATTTAATACCAAAATATAATAATAAATAGATCTCCAGTACCTACACATTTACCCTGTGTCTCCGCCCTTCGTCTAGCCCCGTGTGTTCTGCTGTCATCACACTCAAGGGAGATAACCCTATAACCATAAACTCTCTCCAATACCTGGCCCAGGTAACCCTTAAATAAACACAACAGATACAGGAATTTGTACTTCTTTTGTCTGAATTCTCTGATTGATGTCTGAATAAACTTACAGCTATGATTACAGTTATATGACTTTGATAATTAAATTGTTTTCAGGTGACAGGAAATGTTAATGTTACCAATATTGTCTTTTTTGTCAGCTTGCACGAATTTTGTACTTTGTTATTTAACTTAGTCTTTTAAAAATCAGTATCCAAATATCCCAAACCAAGTGAATACTAAAACTGTCAACCAAGTGCTGCTCTCATTAATGCTAAATGATAACTGGGGGATACAGGTAACTGAAAAACAATTGCCTTTTTAGCCGGTCAGACAGGGCTTAATCATATAGAGATGACATATAGAAGATAGGGCAGGTGCTCTAAAATAACACTTCAAATTCTGACTTGCAACATTTTTATGTTTAAATAGAACAATCATGCTGAATTTATCTTTCACTAGGAGAGTAAATATTATTCAAGGTATTGAAATTATATCAGCATGAATATCATCTATGGAATTTATTCTCACCAGCCCGGCTCCCACATCCACCACTGTGTTCACAGAGTGGTCCCTCATTTGTTCATCAAGCAATGAAGCTAACATTGAAACTTCATGTTGTTTCTTTGGGTTCATGCCAATTTTTACATCAGAAGGAACATCAACAGGAGTAATACAGTTATCCTCTCTTGGCAAGGACATCTTCAAAGCTGTCTGAACGAAGTTACAAAAAGTATCAGGCCAGTCCTCCTGTCAAATATAAGTCAAACTGATAACACTTAAAACTAGAGCTGTTACTACAGCTATATAGGATTCCGATCTATTGCAGTCATATTTCTTTTTAACAGAGAAATTTCG
>JAVFBZ010214263.1:0-15271 GCA_032466195.1 Katharina tunicata
CAAGGACTCGGAGGTATAAAAGCTGGGTTTTAATTCTATGTCAGTGTAGTTCTGCTGTAAGAAATTAAAAGGTTTCAAGGGTAAAGTCAGCAAGTGTCAAGTGAAACCATATGCTGGTGAAACATCAGGATTTCTTTCACTGATAAAAGTGATATTTCACTGCCCTTGTTAAACACTTGTTGTTATTACATTTCAAGTTATTTTGCTTGACATGAATTTGTTTCTATTCTGGTGTTGCATGAAGTGGCGTTGCATGAAGTTTCATTTCACCATGGCGTGTAACGTCACTTCATATGAACATTAAATTTTGACTTGATGAAATCCAAAATCCATGAAGTCGTGCTTTTTTTCCAGTTTCTTATTGCAAAGGATTTAAAGTAAGCAAGTGTTGAGTGTTTATACAGGTCTGTAAAAACATAGATACAGGTGTACAGGTGGCCAGTAATTAGTGCGGCTTATTTCTGTCTATGCCAATTCCAATTACTAAATGCTCTCAGTTTAGCATATTACATAAGAAAGCCAGTTCTCAAAATATCTCATAGCACTGAGAAGCAGATGGGAAAGGGTTCTGAAATCATTCTGACAATTTACTCAAACTGCATTCCAGCCATTGCCAGACCAATTACTCCTAATTTGTAAGTTATCCACCTTTTTTTTCATTCTTGACTTATAGTGTATCATTGCAACAAACGAGCATTTCCACAAACAATCTTGACTTTAGTTAACCTGAATATCATAACAAAGTTATCTCACAAAAGTAAAGTTTTAAATATCATTGCAAGGGGCCTGTTCCTAAAAGCAATCTCGGCTTAAGTTCATTTAAATAAAGGAATTTAAACATCACACAAAAGTCACTCTGTTTTCCAGTTTAAATCAATAACATAATTTAAGGGGTGATCTAAAACGATAATTTCAATGCCTACTTGTTGAATTAATAAGTAAGTTTATCGCAATTTCCTATAACTATTATTATTTTTTATACAATGAATATATATTTATCTGAGAATGATAAGCTATTTTCTTTTTATCTATTAATGGTCATACATTTGTTAATATATAACTTATTAAATGATTGCTTCAAAATATTTTGATGATTTTTATTTAAATTATTTATTTCAATTTGAAATATGTAAGCTTACACATGTATATACTATGTTTATTGTTGAAATTGCTATTGTTGTTATATTGTTATTGTTATTGAGAACTACAGGGAAGATCAATTAGTTTCACTTTATTATTCTCGTTAAATAAAGTTTTATTATTATTATTATATAATTATTAACAAAAAATTGTTGCCGTTGGGCAATTAAAATTTGTTGACATGGCATTACATGGCTTGAAGACTTAGTGAAAGTATTGTTGTTGTTGTGAAAATCTGTAGCTGTATTCTATTTAAGATGTACCACATTCTATTGAGAAGACTTTTACATTGAGGCATGGCAACATAGTATTTAACTTAACAATAACTAAAAAGCATTGTCCTTAAATCTTTGAGAGCACTTTTGTCATGTTATGACAGGAATATCACTGTATTAAGCCATGTCTATTCCGGTTTGTCCTGACAATTAGAATCCTCAGAGTTTTAATAGTATTTCATGGCTAAGTCATAATTGATTCATAGGGAGAATTCTCTAAAAGCCAATTTCCAGGTTTAAGGTTTAGCGGATGTCCCTCCTGCGATACTCGGTTTTGTTGGTTTGATACTCGTGGATTCACCAGAAGATGGTCTTATTTTCATCTCTACCCTCCTCAGCTGTTCGTGTTTCCAGTCATTCCAGGAGATACCGCGGTAACGTACGTCTGACTTGTTGTAATATGGTCCATTAAGGATGGCAAACCAACAGTTCTTGTACCACCAGCCTCCCTCCCATTCTCTAGCACAGTGGTATCCCTTCCATTCATCGTTGTCGTGGTCAGAGGTACTGAACAGCATTCCATCATGCTTCTGGAAACTGTCAGCGGCACTTCCTTCGTAGCTGCTCACATGTACCGCGTACTGGTCGCGCTCACCGTCAATCTTGAAGTTATTGTACTTAGCATAGACACGATTCCCTTCAAAGTCCCAAAGGTCGAAACGAAGTTCATACTTGTCTTGGTTGGTTAATAAGAATAAGTTATCGTTACCTAACCAGTACTCAGATACAACATTACCAAATCCGTTTTTATAATCCTTCCAGCCTCTGTTGAAGTTCACAGAGCCGTCATAGCGTTTTTGGACAACCAGCCAGCCCCCTGGTGGCGTATCCATATCGCACCATACTGGGATTGGGCAAGAAGCATACGTGGGTGTGATGTAATACACCCCGCTGTTTGTGTGGCCTCTGTCATAAATTGCTTTACAATCTAAAACAGAAGAAAAAAAATGTAAAGTTTTAAAAATATAGTCTTCCTATGAACCTTCTGGCATCTTTGAAAAGAATCAACAGTTGCACATTTTCAGGAAAGAAAACATTTTTGTTAATTGCAAGTGGTTTGATATAAATCCAAGGTTAAAACAAGAAAGATGAAGATAAAATAACCGCTATGTAAGTGGGGTACAAAAACTTGTTGTGGTTTTTTTCTGGTGGCCTTGACGTAAGTGTTTCTAAATAGGTAATTGAAAAGACTGCTGCAACATATAAGAAAAACAGCACTATGAAAAGTGTTAAATTTGAAATGAGGAAATAACAAGCACTTGTGATAAAATTCAATTGATGCAAATTAAAGATGTTGAAAAAATAAAAATCTAGAAATTTTATATATATTTATGTACAAAAAAAGTTATATCAAGTTTATGTTGTGACATTTGTATGTGTTACTGAGTAGGTAATTTGCAGAGATTTACTGAATGCTTAATAAACAAAAAATAGCTTTTTGCATTAATACATTCCACCTGTTTAATGTTATAAGAGTATATTCTTTCTTCCAGTTCATAAAAATAAGTACAACCCTGCCTGAAAAACGTATTTTTTAGCAAATGAGTTATTGTTTAAAGCATTGTCAACTGAGTTGTGTCTGGATGCTTACATGAGGGTCCTTGCTTTTAATGATGTCCTAGATTCAGTTCACATGACCTATTCAAACTTCATTTCAATGTCACACTGAATTAACTGCTATTTTGATCACATTTAACTCATGTAAAAAGGAATTTTCCCAGGACTTCTTCATAGAGTGGCTACTGGTGTCTCTATATTCTGCTTTTATACGTCTTGTAAACAACATTTACAGGATTTAAATGTTTCCATAATGAATTAATCTGAGAACCGTTTTTTCTGAAGATATGTAGTTTTTAAATCATTAAGTGGAGTTTGCTTATTCTTGTCTGTTGCAATTTTATTAACTTCTCATTTTTTAAAAAACTAGACAAACTTCTGAGGCCGGTGGTTAGTAGGAGCTTTCCATGCTCACTGGCGTCACTGCGTAAAGGGACATCTGGAAGCTGGTGTGTTGTGGTGTACTGTTTTTGGTCCTGTTAATGTTCTGTGGTGTTCGGCTAGTGTTGTTTAGGGTGGTTTTCTTCACCCATTAAACTGGCATGCCATATATGAAATAACTGAGTGCAAAATATTTTGAGTGGCATTTAGAAGTTGATAATTCAAGAAAAACAAGACTGATGTTGAGTCGTAACAGGAACCCAATTGCTAAGTCCCGTTCACTGTATACACTATAGGTTAGACCTTCTTTAAATAAGGGAAGTTTTCTTGTGGATGTAAATTGTGGGATCATTTTTACGAGGTTTCCTCTTAGCTTTTCGCCATACACCAGTAACACAAACTCGTTATATACGTGAAATAGCCCGCAGCACGACACTAAATACCAGTCAATTAAATCAAATAAAAAAACTCTCGTCTCTGTTGTTTCAACAAACGGTAATGCCAACATTAATTGGCAATGTGATTTTTGTATTTGAAAGATTGTAAAGATTACATTGTAGGATTGTAAACAAAATACCATTAATGGGGGTGGCTGAGAAAATACTTCTGTCTTGTAAAATTTCTATGATGATTTGCTATCTTCTGTAGCTGTCACTATTAAGCTGTAAATAATGTTAATAATAAATGAGCTTAGTTAACCTTTGTCTGTTTGTTTGACGTTACCTTTATTACATGATAATAGAAATTGCTTAAAAGTATGTTTTATACTGATTGTTGTTTGTGTTTTATTTTGTTGGTCTGTCACATTTGATGTAGTCTGTCCAGCCCATGTCAATCATTGCTAAAGAACTTGCTAATATATTTCCAGTATTTATAACTCACAACTTACCAGCCCATGTCAATCATTGCTAAAGAACTTGCTAATATATTCCCAGTATTTATAACTCATAACTTACCAGCCCATGTCAATCATTGCTAAAGAACTTGCTAATATATTCCCAGTATTTATAACTCATAACTTACTACTCCTTGGCTGTTTTCATAACATAACCATTTGTCTAGCGTATGCTTATGTACTTATTGGTCTGGTGAAGGATATTTAAACAGTTTTCTCAAATGTTGAGAAGTTTTTTTTCACACACTTGACAGACCTCACAGATGGTGAAAAATCAATGTTGTGTTGATAAACAGCTTCTGCCAGAGAGAAAAATGAGGATTTTCCACATAGGCCTGAAGTACTTAATGTTAAAAGGGTTTTTTTGTGTGAAAAAAATATTGTATTGCTGATAATGTGTTATGTCATTAGCAGTAAAGAACAGCCTACAGGTGGCTTTAAAGATTACATCACCAATGTCTGGTTTCTTAAAGTGAAAGTTTGCAAACATTCCAAAATTATGATGCCACAAAATGCAGTGTGAAAATCTCAGCAATCATGTTCAGGCATCTTCTCGAGACAAGGCGAGGCCTGATGTAAAACTCTATTCCTCCTTGTCACGTTTACTTATTCTTTCTTGGCAAGCCAGGAGGATTTATCTCTCCTAGCGCCTGTCCCAAAGTCATTGAACAACCAAAATGTGAAGCGGAAAATCTCTGTCTCACGAAGCCTATATGTGTAAAGGTGTATTTGATTGGACTTTGCGTTTTAGCGATTTTACTTTGAAGTTTGTCTGACGGTGAAAGCTGGGTATCCGTGGCAAGGCTTATTTCAGATCTTTGTGGCGACATTAGAATTGCCTAATTGAAAAAAAGTTGATATCTAGTATACTTTTCAAACTTCTAGGCTGGCCATATAAGGGGTGTCTCATTGTATGGTAGCTATGTCAGACATATGTCCTGTTACGTCAAGCAAAGAACACACATTCCTGAGCGTAATTTTTGTCTGTAGGTACAATCATTTTGATTGGGACTTATGTCGTGAGTTTTGAAAGAAGACACTTGTCATCAAGCAGTTTAGACATTCTTACAAGGAGACTTGGCAATGATAAACAGAACCATTGAGCTAATTTACTGTCCAATTATCTAACCGTTGTTTTCTGACAATTACAGGCATTTTTTCTTGGCAGACTCCATGGCAAAGGCATTTCCTGAAGCCGTCTATTGCAATCTCAGTTGTTGTAACTCGGTAAACCATACATATTTCTCTAGATGTGTTAAACATATGTCCTGCTGATATCACTCCACCGATAACCAAGACAAAAAGCACAAAAAACAATATCAAGATAGTATGAGGGGAACAATATCTGCTCTATATATATAAACTTTGATGCTTTTTTCCAATTTGATTCATTTCTGCTTTGGTTTGTAATGAGACTGATTGCCACTGTATGCTTAAAGTTACCTTGTTAAGGAAAAGAAAAATGCAAGATCCATCGAAAAAAAATTCCCTGAGAATTTTGGGAAGATTTTCTGCAATCTTAGTTTAGAAGAAAAAAGGGTTTAAAAGCTCTGTGTATAAAACCATGCGATCCAAAGAACCATTGACAAACGTTTCCCTGAGTTTTTAGCTGTTTTGGGAATTTTTTGTGATATCTTATTTTAAGAAAAAAAGGGTTCAATAGCTCTGTGCATTTAACCAAGTGATATTGTTTTACGGTCAGTTTAATTTGGTTCATTCCATTTCACAATGTCTTTTTTTTTGTCTCTGAAATTTGCACATAAAGTAAAGACAAAAGGGGAAAATAAAACCACAAAAAGTAAGTTGTATGCCCTAGATATATACAGATTTTTGGGAATGTAGTCTATTGAACAATATCTAACAACATTTCTTAAATTAAACAAGGTTACGTATTCTCTTGTATATAAGTATTTCCATGCGTCTGGGCATAAATATAAAAGGGCCCTCTGTCTTTACTTAGCACTGGATGACCGTATAGATAGTTTTGGTGTATGTAGAATTGTTAACTTATTAAGTGTTCTGTTTTTCTAATAGAATAAGATCTGAGATACAAAAAGCTATCTAATTAGGTTGATTGGTCTGGCATGTAACTCATCAGTTTTACCTGAATGACATTTTTCTTATTAAAGTTATTGACACTCAGTATTTTTACTCTCATCACTCTGTCTGGGTGTTTCCGAGTAACGGTTCTGTTATTCTTGGCTGAAGGTAAAATAATTTAGAAAGCCTAAAAATTGCTGCTAACATTGACAAGAGGTATGTTTTTTTCAGTAACTGTCAAGATAAGTTTCTTGAAACGCTTATATGTTGATTGGAGGAATGTAACAGGTGATTTGAAGCGGAAATGTTAAGATAGATTCTTTGATCTCACTACAAGAGAGTATGTGGAAGATGCCATACACTCAATGTTAGATGATATAGATGAAGGCAGTCAAGCTCTCCCAACATTGATCCTTTCAGACCATGTAAGATTGGATTAAAACGGTGGCAAACTTTTTGTTTTCACACTGAAATCAGAGGAGACATGATACATAACCGAACCAGTCACATGATTAAGGTCACCGTGGCAACCAGAATGTTATGAGCAGTTGAAATTTTGGTTTTGGTGTGATATGGAATGCAACAGGTGAATTGAGGCTGAAATGTCAAGATAGATTCTTTGATTTCATTCTGATTTGTTGGAGTGGATATGAGGATATCAGTTGTCAGTACTCAGTGTTACATGATCTATACACGTCAGACATCTTCTCTCTCAACACTGATCAGTTCAGATGATTCACCTTGGAACAGTCACAGACTTTTTATATCTTGCACTAAAAGCCAGAGTTTACTCAAGAAAAGCCTCAAATTAAATAGCAAAGTAAGCCCATTCCCTAGGTCAAAGTGACCACTAGAGGCTCCCTAAGGGCACTTTTAAACTGTTTATTTTGTGTGATTCTGATACATAAAATATTGTAATTATATGTCTGATTATCGAATAAAGTCCCAATTATGTCAGCTTGTTGGCTTAATACATGCACTTGTATTAGTAACTTCTCCACAGGATCAGACATGGACAGTAGTCAAAAGTATTGGAATCGTTGAGTGGGTTGGGGTAAATATAAACTCAATAGGACTGACACCTTACGGATACATTTTATAATTGATACTACCTGAATATACAGATAAGGCCATATATTTTACCCTCATCCTACTGCCTGGGTATTTCTTTATTGTCGGCTGATCATAAATGAATTTAGAAAACCTTAATATAACTGATAACTTTGAGGGAAAAAACAATTATAATATAGTTATAAAGAAGGATATTTTTGGTGGCTCAGTTATAAAGAAGGATATTTTTGATGGCTCTAGTGAGAAAAATTGCTTTTAGTTCTGATATGTATATAAAAGGTGGGCTGAAGCTGAATGATTGAGATTCTTTGGTTTTGGTACAAATGTTTCTCCTAGAATATCTGGCGAGTTGAGCTGGCAGACAATCTGCATCTTCTCCTCTCCTGGCACTGAGCATTTCAGACCAATGACCAACAAAACTCTTCTGGGAACAGTTTCATTTGTGACATTGAATACCAGACAGTGCATGCCTGACACATGGGAAGTAAACACTTGGAAGAATCCTCATAACTGGGCTATTTTTACTTAATAGAAGTTTGTTCTCTACAAACCATGCATTGGACATCTTTTTGTATTTTGCCAATTTTTTTAAATGAATAAAAACAGTTTTTTCCCCACTGTTTCTGCTTCAATTATATTAAAATTATTATCACAATTTATCTGCAATTCAGTCCTTTTTCTTCAGTGTTTGTCAAAATCAAGAAATGTCATATAAATCTGAGCAAGATTATAGTGTGTTACCATAGATTACAGGATCTCAAACTCGACATGTAGTATACTATTTGGTTACAGTCAAAATGTCACCAGTTCCATCAGAACCTTACAGTTCTGACACTATTACAACAGGGTTAAGTGTGTACCTAAAGTTGGTAAGCACAGTCTGTGTTGTAAGTGGTTTAATTTAGATAAATCCATTTAAAGGTTCGCCTGTACTCACATTGTATCTTGAAAACAAAGTTGACGTGATCTAAATTGACAGCTTCCTTTAAGCAGTAACTAACTTGATAAATATTTGTTTCAACTAAGGTCATGGTTTGTTTTAAACATTGTTTTCTCGTTTGCTCCGCAAATTGATTCTGCAATTCCCTTTCAAAGTTTGTTCTTTTCGTTCAAGGAGTTGAAGAAGGACATAGCAGGGCGTCTCTGATACTTTCTCAACCAGGTTTTACAGAAAGTCAAGAGCAAAACAAAAAATAATTTCCACATCCAACGTTTAATTCAGCAGTATTTATTGTACTCTAGTTTCATCCCTCCTACCCAATTTACAAAAAATAAAAAGAGAGATAAACATGATCAAGCAGAAATTAGAAGGCTATAAGACTGTACCAGGTAAAGGGTTTGTATCATTTACTAGAATTGTATCTCAAAGGAATGTTTTTTAATACAATTAATGATGGTGAGTGAATTCCAGCCAAAATCACAGCAAATACAAGGCACATTTTTTACGAAGAAAACATTATTTATTTGTACAAAATTTCAGATAGTAAACACTTTATATAAATCTCTTGAAACAAAAATAAATTGTTCAAATGTAAAGTGGAAATCATTCAAGTGCTCTTGTACATTATTTTAATTTTCAAAAGTTTAATCAAAAACATATTTCACCAGTCCTTAAGAATTGGATTTTTTTTTCTTGACTTTAACTTTAAAAGTGGAAAGTTGTTTAAAACAATTGTAAGTGGCTTCAACAGGGGTTAGTTAAGTAAGCCTTGGCTGATTTTGTTACACACAGCCTCTCAATAATGTTTTGCAATTTTTTGTTTTTGAAAATAGCATCCTAAGCTTGTGTGGTTATTTTGGTTCAAGTACATGTCTTCAACATGGTTCGGTAAGTTGTGATTTAAGGGACAGCCTATTAAGATTGTTTGGTAATATGTTGCTGAAAAGAAAGCATCTTGACAATATAAGTGTTAGTTTTGTCAAAGGGTAGTCTATCAACAACGTTGGGTAATTTTTGTTTAAGGGGCACACTCTCAAGGCTTGGCATCACTAGTGTTCTTGTGGTACACTCTCAATGGTAGACTGCCAGCGTAATGCTGTCTGCCCCTGACAGCTACTTCACCACTTATCTAACACATAACTGTAGAAATAATCAAGATGCTGAGTGTTTACCTAATATAAAGAAACCAAACAATTCCGAATGTTCTGACACCATACCTCATCTGAGGTGTCTGTGAAAACCAGTACATCTTAAAACAATACACATTTAAATAGATACCTTGGAACTTACTGTATGTCTGATGTACACACTGTCAAACATTCTTGATCCGTTGTTTCTGAATGTTTTCTTGTTATGTTTCTCTGTTTCTGAATATAATCTATAATTTGCAATTTTAACTACAATTTTTAATGGTATTTTTTCTACAATATTCCCAACTATCCCTTTGTATTTCTGAATGTTTAATATGGCCTACCCCGTACATATTATGACAGTTGATTTGGCTGCAAACTTAGAAAAAGCTTCTGCCCAAACGTTTAGAAAAAAAATAAAGGAATACTAATATTTTCCCAGAAGTGAATCACATGTACATTAACTTGGTATGGTACATGTAAATATATAACTTCTAAACAGTTAGTAATTTCTCATTAAAATGTCTCTTAATAATGTAAACTAACTTTTCTTTACAGTTCAAATGTTTTTTCAAGGTTTTAAGTGTCTTCGTTTAGAATATTTGTTAGAGATTAAAGTGCTTCTTTATCGGAATGACGAATAAACAATTACCTTATAAAACAGACCCCCACATATGGTGTATATAAGGCTGCCTCTCAGGATATAGAAGTGGGCTATTATTTGTGATATACAACAAAAATAAACTTGTGGAATGCAATACCTGTGGCTTGATATCATACTGAGAGCTCAGGCTCATAATACCATTCTGCCTACACTAAATGTATAAGGAAATAAAAATAGCCTGTAGAATTTCTGTTATTTTGACAGAATACTTTCCTATTAGCTATATATAGATTTATAGACAATTAATGGGAATTTCTTAGGGAATAAAACCCATGGTCATGTGGATTCTGATACCAAAAAACCAGTAGTTTTTTTAGGACCCCCTTGACTTACATCACCTGTGCAAACTAAAATCTTGTCTAAACTGACCATGTTTTTCAAGTGCTGTGGCGTGTTGGTTTGCTAAAGTTTCACTTCAAATCACTTTGAAATAGGCAAACATTATTTTGGCGGGTATTAAACTACATTAATTCAACTACATATACATGTAGCTGCATGATTTTTGTTATATTTAGAGATACTTTACCACAGATTCAGGGATATCAAATTATAAAAAAAAAAATTCATATTGACTGGCATTTGTTATTTTAAAAAAGAAATCTACTCAAGGTTGATATTTTTCTAAAAGTTAGAACCTAAGGTTTTCTCAACAATAAAATTAATCAATTATTTTTACAAAATTTATTTTTGAAAATTGTGAACAATAACAATTTACTATGTAATTGTTATTATCAGCAATATTTATTAACACAAACTGTTCACTCAGCAGTATTTACATAGAAAGTTGCTTGGTCAGCAATATTTTAATGTAAAAACTGTCAAGTCAGCAACATTTTGATCCACAAACTGCCAAGTCAGCAAGATCTGAAAAGTGGTGTCAGCAATATTTGGAGCCAGAAAGTGCTAGTTTTTGTCACGTGAATTGGTTGAGGCTAAAATTTGTGTGGTAACATTTTGTTTTGTGATCGCGTTTTTTGGATCGTAGATATCATAGGTCAAATGTATCATTTGATCATAAATTTAGGACTTTCTGTTTTTGACGAATATTGCTTAACGCAGATTTACTTCATAAATACTAATGTGTGAGTGCTTTTTACCGTACTTCTATAGTTTTAACGTCATGTCCGGTCAAATTGACAAAATGAAGGATGAAGGCATTTGAAGTTTGAGAAATTTATGCCATTTATGGAATTAGTTAAAAAAAAAGGTACTTAACACGTGCTTTTTGCATCTGCTTTCTTGGAACCATGGAAGCCAAATTAATTACTAATCATTGCTCGATTTTATTAGGTCATTAACTTAGAAACCTTTTAACCGTTTCCTCCCGCTATAAAATCTAGTTCTTATCAAAACACTTATTTGTTTATGGTGTCTGCTTTATATCAAGATTGGTTACATAGCTTAACAACTTTTTTCGTTGCAAAAGGTTTAATAAATGAGCAAAAAATGCTACATCAACATATATTGTCGAATTTTGTTAAGCAGAGTTTTGAATTAAGTTAAATTTCATTCCCATGTTTTTATTTGCGAATTTCAACTCCTGGTAAAAGTAGACTAATAACATCAGTAGTGTGTTTAAGGTGAACCATAAGGTCATTATGTGTCCTGTATCCACATTCCACAGTGCAGTATTAAACAACTAGGGCAGAGGGATTCTGTATGGAGCTTATGCATGCTCAGTCTGGAACCGATGTAAGTCTTCTAATTATCCTGTGAGGGCGAACTACCAGTGACGCAAACGAAAAGGCTAGGTTAAGTTTTAAATCTCTCCTCTGCAATTGATAGCGGGACTGTCTGTCTATTATTCCCAGTCCAAAATCAGTTCAAGGGAAACCAGTCGAATCTTATTCATTATTTCTTAAAGGCTTAAACAATGGTTATGTGAAAAATAAGTGTACATTTTCTAGTACAAGTCAGCTAATATAGGATTTTGACAAGATCTAAAATGCTTCTGTGCCCTGCCGCTCTGTAAGCTAATTAGGGTCATCAGGAAGGGGATTTGTTGTGATGTCCTATTTTTTTGTCCTGTAAATGTATTGTGGCACCTTTTATGTTTCCAGTGTCATAAAGGGTGGTTTCCTTCACCGATTGGGCTGGCACGCCGTCATTTAAGAGAAATAACCTTAAGTACGATGTAAAACCCCAATAAATCCCCTTCACAATTGTTGTGATATATTTCATGTACTGGTCCGTTTAGCTGAACTAATTTATTTTTTAATCTATGATGTTTACATAGGTTTTTATTTACAATTACTGTTTTGTAAAATAAATTTGAAAGATATTTTTAAATGTGCTACATTCTTGTATACTTTTGATTGGCCTTCAATACAATACAACAATAGTTTTCTTCTGTTTAAGACTTTGTTACAGTTTCCAAAAGCATTTCTCTTAAAGAAAACTAACAGGTTATGCCTCTATTGATCACCAGAAAAAGGAATGTTGTAGTTACATTACATTATTACATTCATAGGATAAAGATCAATGAAATTTTGATGAACTTGTGTGAACCCTGACATTGCAAGACGGCCATTAAAAGAGCCGTTCTAAATTCCACAGTGACATAACACATGTAAATCAAAGTCATACAGTGACAGGGTTTTTGGGGTCACATGGCTGCCTCTAACACATGTGCACAGGCTATGTATTGTCTCTAAAAAACAAACCTTAACATTCATGGACATAGTTGGTGTCTCAGTTTGTAACTCGATAGTGCTGGCATTATCTTGTGGTTTATTGGGGTTAAAATTGATCTTGTCATTCTTTTTAAACAGCTTTGAATGTTTCTAGCTACGACATATTTGTTTGATTAGAGTTTTCAAAATACTTGAGGCTATTGAACTCAAATTCTGAAGTGAAGGAAATCACTAAGGCAGTTGATACATGTAGCAACAAGACATATCTGGCCTAGTGATGGAAGCAAAACAAGACATTACAACAATTAGCTTCTTAAATTGAAGCCACATGACACATTCGGCTTTAAAATTCAAATAGGCATTAATCTATGCTGTGAAGACAGTGATTTATTGTTTAAGCAATGTTTTATTTCTGTATAAATAAAAGAAATTGGATTGGCGGAACATGCTATGTAAACGCCACTCCACAGTGATTTATTATTGCTATTAGCGACTTATTGCAATACATCTTGAAGGCTGTGTGGTATTGACGAATTATTGCAATATGCCTTCAAGATTGTGTGCTATTGGTGAATTATTGCAATATGCCTTCAAGATTGTGTGCTATTGGCGATTTATTGCAATACATCTTGAAGGCTGTGTGCTATTGGCGACTTATTGCAATACATCTTGAAGGCTGTGTGGTATTGACGACTTATTGCAATATGCCTTGAAGACTGTGTGCTATTGGGCACTTATTGCAATATGCCTTCAAGATTGTGTGCTATTCGCGACTTTTTGCAATACACCTTGAAGACTGTGTTCTATTGGCGATTTATTGCAATACGTCTTGAAAACTGTAAACAATTGGCAACTTATTGCAATATGCCTTCAAGATTGTGTGCTATTAGCGATTTATTGCAATACGCTTTGGAGACAGTGTGCTATTGGTGACTTATTGCAACTATGCCCTGTAGACAGTGATTTAATATTGCTATTGGTAACTTGTTGCAATAATAGCGGATATAAGGGAAAGAATTAATGAGTCTTAGCCAGCTCTGGTCCCAATCAGATTTATGTTTGCATTTACGAGGCAGAAACAGATTTACTTAATCTGATCCAGATCAGAATAGTCTGCTTTTTTTCACCCACCAAATTTGCTTTTTTTCACCCACCAAATTTGGTTGGTAAAAAGTAATTGTCATCAGTTTTGTTCACCTGACGTTCTTGGTATGTTGTGAAATTTTCCGTTGTGTCGTCACTCCCTAGAGCCGACTGGCATTCCTGCAAACCGCCATTAATTCATGAACTGAAATAAACCGGATCTAACGCAGATCAAAGCCAGCTTACTTTAGTTCACCTTTTGGATGTCTGTGTAGCGGTGGAATTTTCCACTAAGATTACCTTTTACTTTCTCACTTCTATAAACAGACTAGAATACAGTGAGACAAATAAATGTAACAATTTAATCTTATCAGTGTTTCATAGTTTTTCAGGATTTCAGCATTTATGCCAAGATTTTGTTAGTTTTTCCTCAGTTAACCTCAGTGTTAATGTTGTTTGACAAAAGTAGACAAAGATTACTCATGGTTTTGTGAATTTTTGGCCTTAAGACCAGCACCTACTTGGCTATTAGATTCGCTATACTGACCACCTCTAAGGCTTTAAAAAAGTAAATCAATTATCTACGTTGGTGCCATGAGAGCTTTAGAGCTGTTTTCAATTCACCTTTGAGTATACAATTAAATGATCTACCTAACCTAATTTAAGGTCTCAATGGCTTGTTTTCGTACAAATTGAATATTTATTGTCATGTCCATGGGAAAAAAGTGAACCAGATGTAAAGAAAGGGTTTTCTTGTTTAACAAGTCAGCAAAAATATGTGGTCCTGGTTGCCCAAGCATGAAATCTACTGGAGTTCACTAATCCTTAGTACATATGTTAACATCCAAAATTTGATAGGATGGAATTTTTCTGTGTTGAGAAGTTCAATGATTAAATCTTATACTCAAATTCAAAAGTGAACTTTCAAGGACCCTAAGAAGCTGCCAGCAAAATCAGTTGCACGGTTAACTAGGCGCTCAAGTAATGGAATGCCCTTTCACTAATACTGGTTATTGCTGAATAAACTAACAACTTTACTGAACAAGCATACTACTATATGGATTAAATGCACTTAAAGATGTTGCTAAGCTCACGCCTGTAGACAATTTTCGTAGAATAATGCAAACTTAAATTTTTTTTTTTTTTAATGTGTTGTTCAAAGTCACTGAAATTATTTATATAAAGAAAAACTCCAGAGGCTGTAGAACTTTTTTTTAAACTCTAAATTAGTTGTCAAATTTGATTAGCTACTAGTGTCTACAACTTTCTGGAAAGGAGTTTTATTAGCAGCTGAAGGAATATGAAACATTCTGCAGAATTTAGTACCCAAAAGCTTCTTATTTATGAGCGCTGATACTTGATAAGAAGGTTAACTGGTTAAGCATGTGTTTAGGTCATCTAGGTAGGTGGTAGACTATGGCAGGGCCTGTGATGGGTGATGAAAAGCCCAACCATCAATCTA